>CM062825.1:31664815-31691749 GCA_031772345.1 Himalopsyche anomala
ATACTTGAAAATATTAAATTTAATCAATTTATATTTTTAATAATGTTTCAAAATCGACACCAGTTCACCACAATATTTGAAGATTTCAAAAATCTTTGACTCATTCCCGTAGAAAGATAAAATTGACTGGTTGATTTTTCGAAGTATTGATGCTGAGACGCGTGATAACTATGTATTTAATATTAGTGACATAATAAAGCTGATATTATTATATGTCTATGCAATATAAAAAAACTGATAATTTCTTGAATTTTACAGTGCGCTACTCGAAAAACGGTTTTTGTATTTCAGTAAAACAAATGCAGCAGAAAGTTTTCTTAACTGTTGCTTTGATTGCAATAAATCGGATACGGAATTCCGTCGAATGCCGGCGCGTCGCGGCGTCCAATCGAGGCGGGCGTCACGGGACCGACGGTAACTTTTCATCCCCGCAGGCCTAGTGCAACGCTGCTACGAAGCGGGACTCAATTACCACAATAAAAATATGTTAGGCAGGTCGTTATAAGTTTAGAGTTGTGAGATGTTTTATATGTCAAAGTTATGCAGCAATCATGTAACAAATTGTCATTATTATTTGAACAAATTTAACTGCATGCTCAAGTATTCATTGAACAAAATGCTAAGTAAATTACGCTGATATTGAATGTATGGTATTTTAACTTTACTTCAAATATAATTATGTTGATTATTTAAGTTTTACTATTGTATTAGTAAAACCATCGTACTCTTTTTGACGAGACTTTTTTAAAATTTACATTCTATTGTAAATTTTAAAAAGAAAAATTATAATAAATATCTGTAAACATGTAAGCTAAATTATAAGTTGTATGATAATTTCTAGTGATGTTATATTTTTAATTCAAACTTAGTAAATGGATACCGTCGGAGAATTTTAACGAAAAAGAACAGGTAGTTGAAACTTTCAAATTTTATTATTAATTCTATGTGAATCGAAATAATTTACAGTCAAAGAGTTTTATAAAAATATATGTTATCTACAAAAATTAAGTATTTCCACAAATAACTGTTTTGTTCAATGAAAAATATATATATACTCTGCGACTAGTTTGCGCATTCATCTTGAAACTAAACAATGCCAATAAGATATCCATAGGGGAATTTTTTGTCAAATATATATATTTCAAAGCCAAAAAAATATGCTGAGTATAAAGTTTATTTTTTTGAGAACTTACTAATTTATAAACAGATATTTTAACGAACACATTATAGATATCGTGAAATCATTAAATACAATTTTCATTGCGTACGAATGCTTAGGTTTCTTCAAGAAAATTATCTATTTAAATTTTTCACTCAATTCACGACATGTATATATTTTTTTATCAGATATTGATAAAGAAAATTCATTCCAAACATTGCCGGTGAGTCTTAAAAAGGTTTGTTGATTAAATTAGATTCGGAATTGCTTACAAGTTATGCATATATTTATCATAAATATGTCAGATATAAAATAAAATACTATGTTTATTAGAATTATTTTTGAATATTTCAAAACGATATATTATGAACGAGTGTAATTATCTATTTTAATATAAAATTATAATATCGTGTGTTCAATAATAATATCTAAAACAAACTTTATAGATTTTTTTGTCGTTTTGTGAGTTAGCTAAAATGTATTTTTCTCCTGTAGCATTGTAAAAAAAATGTATCCATTAATGATGGTGAAAATAGTAAATGATTTAAATACTCACTTCGTATCGATGTTTTGTCAGTGATGTACAGGAAACACGAAGTTCTCTGCAACAAACTTTTGATCGTACGTTAAAACTGTTTGAAAATAAAAATATTAATTATCTTTAAAATAAATAAAATTGCGGCTCGGTGTCGGCCAACGGTAAACTGGAGCGAGGGATGTCGTTGGTTTTGTAGTTACTTGCCAACGTGTCAGGGGTACACTGCGACCAGCTAACTTTTCCCGCGTGTTTATACCGATTTTCCGAGCCAATGGGAAAACGGGAGGGGTGACGTCACACGGTGGTTGACCAATCGGCGACGAGGCATCTCTCGATCATCGATAGCGGAGTTTTCATATGAAAGCCTTAGAAACGTGCGTACTGATGATATGCCCACGCAGTCATTACACTGGCGTTCAACTTTGAAAAATAGCAATACGTAATCGTAAATAAAATAAAATATTAACTCGTTTTAATATTATTTCCATCTTTGTACAAAGTAAATATACATATTTTGACGGAAATTTGAAATGGTTTTCATAAACTTTCGGAAGAAATAAAATAAATAAAGCTTGTGTTAAATGTTTCCTAAACTTTTTGTCAGTTTTTAATTTTGATTGATGCAATATTGGTGATACTAATATCAAATAAAGTCAAAAGTCTTGCAGATAATTTTTCGACATATAGTTTGCCTTCAGTCTTTTCCTTAATATTATTGAATATATACAATGTAAGTAGTACACCACTGAATCTATGAAGTAAAGTAGATTATGGATAAGATTGCAACGAGAAATTTCTTGCCTATGTAAAATTCATCATGACAAAACATGAAGTAAATTGTTCGTAAATCTATTGAATGAATCAGAACTTAATATATTTATTTTTAAATTAAGCTCTAGTTCGCGTAGCAAATGAAAATATATTAGTGTATATAGAGATATAACTTCGTAGGGAATTCAGATTATTTAAATAATAATATAATATTAATTATGTTATTACACTTTTGAATTCCATAAAATGAATACATGTAAAAATTATCGCAGATGAGAAAATATGTTATACACTTTTTAAAACATATCGAGACACAAAAATAAACCAATTAAAGCATAATATTGTTTAAAGATCGGGGCGTAATTTGTAGCGATTTCAAGAAAAATATAGCAACTAGTTGAGTCCAGCGGATTATATGCCATCAGCATTGGAACAAGTTTTTTTAATGATTCAATGAATTTCTAATTTATAAATTTCATTAAAAACACTTGAAAATAAGATGTTTTATCAAACTCATAAAGCACTTTTATCGGATTAGACTAACCAAATTTATCTTATCATTCCTATTTTTATTCTTCACTGTACTATAATATGGCTACTTTCATGTATTAATATTTTAATCGTATACATATACAATGAATATGAATATACAATGAATATATATATATATATACATACATACTATATCAATGTCTGAGAATGCAAAATAACGGTAATTAGATTTAGATGTAATATTTCTGGCTTAATCCTTTAAAACGTGACACAAACCAAAATTTCAATATTATACTTACTGTAAGTAGATTTTCATGATGTAAAACATTTTACAATTAATCTTCATTTCAGTAATATAATATCATTGTTTATAAATCGCACATAAATAAAAAGCTAATGTTTTTTTTTTATTGAATTGACAACGTTTTTGCGCTTTTCAGTAATATTGTAGCAGAATGTACCGGAATAAAATTTGTCATCGTAATTCTATGTGTTTTATGAAAGTTGTTATCAATTTTTCAGCCATTTGTATGCTTTTTTAAGCAACATAAAATATCAATCAGTCATCGACATTCAATTTATTACTTTATTGTATTGAATTAATCTTACGTTAGTTATATTTGAGAGAGTATCATAATTCTTTAACACAAATCAATGCAGAGATATAATCGATTTATACTCTCTAAAAATGTTTCTCAAATAATCGAAAAGCATCTCAATTATACTAAAATGTGAAATTTATATTTAAAAAAAAATGTATATTATACATGTAATATCGCAACTTAACCACATTTTCAAGCATTATTGGATTAATGCCTTAAATACATTCATTAGCAATTTAACAAAATTTCTTCTTGGCAACATTTAATGTTTACAATTATCTAAGTACAGTGAATAGTATTATAAACTGTGTTATTTTAGATGACTATTAAAATATTCAAAATGTTTAACGTACTTTACTGGTTTTGGTGTCTTCGCCTAATTACTGTTTCATGTTTGGCTTTGAAGCTGATGAAATTTTCTCATCATCTGTTATTATTTTTTATCGTGGGCTTGTGCAAAATAAACAATATCAACATAGTTTAATATTTAGAATTCTACAAGACGAAGGTATTTCCTAAACGTGTGCAGATAGCTAAAGCGTGTTTTTTGGTATTTAATTGGAAGCATTCATTTAACATTTAATATATATAATGATATAATTTCTTCAAAAATTATCCACCATTAATGCGAATTTCGATGTGACAATTATGTAAAAATAATTATTAGGGAAAACAAAATACGAATTAAATTTTATAATTTAATAAAATAAACATTATAAATTTGATGTTGCGATACGATAAATTTGTCAGTTTGTTTTACCAGTACGTTCAATACGATTTAAATAATGTTCAAATATTTTACATTTAATTCAATTCAGATCAGTTAAATTAGGTTATATTTTTTTTGCATTTAATGTGTTCACTTCTTGCTGTTAAGACATTAAACTAAAACAAACTATTAAAGTATTATTTAAATATTAAAATACTCTTGATTATAGATAATTTGGTGATATTCATTAATTGTATAATTTATATCATTATTTTTATATTTCTTTTACATATTGTTTTTAACGCCATATCTTAATTCTTAAGTCTTTCTTATAAATATATACAGCCCTGTATCGTTTTATATTTTATCAGTTGATAAAACTGATCTATTTATTATGAATAATGTAAAATTAGTACAAAAAGTGTTTTTTTTTTCAATTAGGTATGTATTTTTACTAAAAAACAAGTTTCCAAATTACTACCAAATACATTTTCTGAAAATTCTCGCAGTTAAAATTGGTCTAGGTCCTTCGATAAAATTGTGGGATTAGTACAAAAGGTGTAATTTGTAAATAAAATTCCTTGTCGCCATGGATTGAAAATTACAACAGCAAAAAAGTAATTATAGCATAAAGGTCAACGATGTGGAACTAAATAAACTGATAATTTGAATACGATTTGACAAATAAATGATGAAAACAAAATTATTTTCAATATAAAACATAATCAACTGCGATTAGAGTTTTGAAATAGCGCTGAGCTTGCTATTTAACTAATTAATATTTTTAAAATAGTTCGCTTTCTTAAATTTCATTTTCGAAAAATTATAAAATAAATTCTTATAAGATTGAATTTTATTTAAATATTAGGTCATGATTATTAACATATTTTTTAAGGAGCATTGGAAAGTAGACCTTTGATATAAATTTGAAATAAAAAAAAAAACTCCTGGTCGTGCTTGATGAAACATTTTCAAATTTCAAATTGTAATAAATTATTCTCAATAATTTTTGACATAATAATGATTCCATGATACTAGAAAAAAATAATCTATAATTATAATAGTATCCATAATACTTTATATACCGATAAATTGTGTTCAGCTAGGTGTAACAAAATATTTATCAGTAGTTTGCGATCATGATTAAATATAAGTCCACCTATAATTAAGCGGTGATACGGTTACCTAAATAAAGGAAGCAACAGTCGATTGCAGATATAATGAGCTCTGAAGTTTGCACGTGTCTGCGCGTGACTTTTATATGAAGAAAAACAAAAAGAAAATAACGTGAATTTTACCGAAATACGGTCCGGCCGCTTCGCAGTGGAATTCAGCCGTTTCACTTAACACGTGTTTCCATTGCGACTTACATTGAAAAGAATGATCATTGATCTGATAATCCGGCGACATTTTTTCTGTTTTATCATTTTCAAATGATTCAGGCAGGTTTCTGTCACGTTTTTATTGTAGTATTTTTATTTTATTACTGGCATATTTTTTAATGATATTTTAGCTTTATCGACAGCGTTTAATTTTCAAACAAAAAACTCGTATAGATAATAGCAGCATGAAACAACTGGTCAGGTCTAGTTAGGCTAAAATCAAATAAACAATAGATGACCTGTAATCCTGCATGAAGCCAAATGAAGCTCAGTGAATGATAGAATACACTTTTTAACTATTTTTTTACGTGATTTAAAAATAACGCCCTACTCTAAGAAGAACGAATACCATATTTTTACACGAATTATTTGTTACAAAACGATTCTTAGAAAAAAAACACAGAAGCGTATAACGAATTTCCTAATAAAAGGATAAGTAGGATAGTAAGAACCAGTTTCGCTCATTGCGAGCATTTTCAACTGATAAGAAAAATATATAAACAGTTTTTATACAAAATATATTTATACAAAAATAAATTGAAATAAATTGTTTGAATCAACAATTGACATCGAAAAGAATTTACAACACCTCTAACATATAATTAAAAATTATCAAACATTAACAAATTTTAAGTGGTGACTGATGGTAATTACAAATATAATTAAAATTTGAGAAATTTTTAACAAAGTGATACAAAATTCTACATTACTAAAGTAAATAACTTAATGATAATTTTCTGTTTTTCTTATCAGTTTTGCTCGCAATGAGCGAAACCGGTCCTGACCTCTCAAATAAAGTGGAATAAAGTTCAAAGGAATATTGTGTTTTTATTAATATAATGCCTTTATATCAAGTATTGACAGTGAACATCCTAAAACTGATTAATTTTTGCTATTTATATATCACTAAGATTTTTAAATTCAGGTAACCAATCGTAAATTTTTCTACGAATTCTGTCTTTTTTTTACAAGGTTTTTTGTTGAACGCATCTACCGTTTAAAAAAGAGTTGAGTGTGTATCATATTTTTAAATTCAAAAGTGCACGTATAAAAAGATTACTTTTTATATAGTAAAAGTTCTGAATTGTGGAATCGTAACTAGAAGAATCTCATAAAATAAGAGCTAGCAAACTTATTTTATTGATTGTTTCTACGAAAATATACATATTACTTTTTTTTGTAATGTGTAAGTTTTTTCATTGCGTTTCAAGTTTTTATACGTTAGTAATAATAATTACATTCTCCCCAATGTGTATGCTTATTTGATTGATAGGTTATCCATTAACCAATATAATGCCCCATCTAATATATATTTATTAGTATCTGATATGATGATAATGCTTAAATTAAGCTCATAAATTACGATTATGATTGAACAAAATAGTGTACAACAATATTTCGTAATTTAATGTAATGTCAACTATTTGGACACCTCAAACATTATACATTATTTTTTTATTTTAAATTCTTTTAATAATAATACATAAACATGTAAAGCGAAATTAAAGTTTTGTTTCGATTGAGTTTCAGTTATTGGTAAAGGGGAACATAATACATATATACAGATAATATATGTAAAGACACTTTATTCTATACATTTCATACACACAATCCTGAATTTTAATGGAAATTTTAATTAGAATATAATTGTTTTATATGGCTATTTTAAAGGTTTTGCTTTTTCCTTCAGCTTTTGGTAGAATCTGTCGGAAATACACTGCTGTAGTTAAGGTTTTGCCAGGTTTTATTAATTCATTGTGAATGATTACTTTTGTTTATCAAATGCACAAAATAACCTTCTGTCATATTAATCCTGACTTTCGGGTTAGAGTATTTGTGTCTTGAAAATCCGTGTTTTTTCTTTTCATTTTATTGTAGTTCATCCATTTCTCGGCACCAGTTATAAATTTTCAAAAACCTGCACGCTTTCTTCCGTTGTACTTTGTTATACTCGGTCAGTTCATGCGGCACCCTGCTTACTAAGCCACTAGATTGATACCAGTTGGATTCGATTAGATATTTAAGCAATTTAAGGGTCACCCATATTCAGGGACGTCAATTAGTTACAATTGTCCTCAAACTGATTGTGTGTTAATTTCAATATCAAAATATAAGTTTTTTGGTCAGGGTATTTTTTTATTTGTATTGTCAACTTTATCATTCGTGTTGATATTGCGTAATTTCTGTCTGAAATTATTTGACTATTATAGAACGTCTCCGGAAGTTAGCTATCATCAGAATTCAGAATATTCACCAGATCATACAAAACATATCCAGTTGTTTTTCCTTGTGTATTATTAATGGAATTATCTTACGATTAACTTTAATAAATTTCTTGTCTTCTTTAATAGCGGACTTAACTTTTTCGCATAAAGTAAAATATAAACATGATTACTTGTATTAACCTAATTAATTGACAAGAGGCAAATATCAACTAATGTAATCTTATAACTTGAAGAGTAGGTTAAGGGCAGACACTAGAAGTGAGTGGTGGCGGAGATGTTATTGTTTGAATGGTTACGTAATGAATGTAATCAAAAACAGATGTAAAAGGGGGGCGAAAAAGTCAATGAAGCAAATTTGGGAAGAAAAAAAATCAACGAGAACACCTACAACCGAAATCAAATCTTTGACTTGGCGGAAACTTAAACGAGAATTCACCGTCAGTCTACAATCGAAATAAGGTGAAAGCAAAAAAACATTGTATAATTCACAGGCTTACATAAAATTTACGGGTATACGTTATTTTATTGCATATCATTATAATGTGTCACTATGTTATAAAAAGTTGAATCGGTTATCAATATATAATATTAAAAATGAAAACGTCTGGGAAAAGGAGCTTAAAAAATCTTTAATTAAGAAAACTAATTGCTGAAACTTTAGGCATTTAAGGAAGTACAATGGAATGGTCATCACTCAAAAATGTTATTATTTTTTCAAATCTCTTTCAAAAAAGTTGAAAAATCGCTTTAAATTGTCGTAGTTAGGCGGTGGCATTTATAAAAAAACATTTATACAAATAATGAAAGTTTTATTATCATTTTTAATTTGTCGTCAAAACAAAGCTCTGCTATTGTTAACGAAAGGAAAACACAAAGAAGCTTTGACATCTAGGGTTTTGTATTTGCTAAATAATTGCCACACCTAACGCACTTTTCGTGTATTTTTTGGCTCTAATATACAGTTTGTTGTGTTATTTTATTTGTTAATATTCCAATGGCTTAGCATTGTAAGGGTAATAGAAAATTATTACGTCAAAAATATATTTCCATATTTGACTATTTGACTATTTGATCTAACACTAATGTCAGTTCTAATTTTGTTCATGGTTTGTTCATAGTTCATAGCCATAATGACAGCATGCACTATAATGTGATTTAATCATACTTTATTTTTCATGATAGTTTTTAAATATACAATGATTGACTAGTACATACACATTTAAAATACAATTTTATGTAACCATCATCTTCAGTCTGAAGTCTGATAATGGTTCTCAAAAAAGCGAAACACTTGTCATAATTAACACAAAATAAAATATAATTTTATATTAGAAATACGTATGATTAAGTTACCCTAAAAATAAATCATTTCGAATAAAAATATTTTTGAAATTCAAATCATTTGATGAGAAAATAAATTAATCACAAATGTTACTTTACATAAATTAAGCCCGTGAATCGCTGTGTAAAAGTTTTATCACAACAAAAAATCTCTGGATATCACCGGTAACTTAAGTTATAAATTAATAAGCAGTATCTAAATATTAATAGTCGATAATGTCCGTCCGTCTGAATGATTGTCCGCGATTTTCCCTCCCCCTCCTCCGCCCCAGCCCCGCTGTCACCATTTTTTTATTCATACCAAATACATACTTTTTTCGTTTGTATATGGTCGCGATTTTGCCTTTTCGATGACGTCAAGAAAGACGGTCCTCCTCCCCCCCCCCATCCTGCCCCGCTGTCGCCATTAATTCATTTCTTCATTTTTCTCTGACGTCATGAGTGAATTTTTGAAATCATGACATTTTTATTTTATTATGTGTAAAAACAATTAATTTTCAAAAAATATTCTCTCAAGCCGTGGGATTCGATACCATGCCCCAATTTTCATGCGCGACGTTCGGACACCTAACGCACTGCTCCACAAGTCCAATTGATGGTTACGAAAAAAAAACTCTATTTAAAGTTTTAGTTAACTAATAATGACATCTGTGGGTGAAATCTTGCACTAAACGAATTTGAACCGTTCTGCAGCGTTTTGAGAGGCTATATAAGGCTGCTCAATTATATATAATAATTTAATATATAATAATTTAATTAACTATTTATTTATATATATACGAAAAATGGTTGTTAGCAAGCTTAAACATTATTCCAAATATTAAATAATTTACGAGGTCTATTTCTGCTAATACGAAAAATAGTTGTTAGCAAACTTAAACATTATTCCAAAAATTAAGTAAATAACAAGGACTATTTTTGCTACTATGAAAAATGGTTGTTAGCAAACTTAAACATTATTCCAAAAATTAAATAATTTACGAGGTCTATTTCTGCTAATAGGAAAAATAATTGTTAGCAAACTTAAACATTATTCCAAAAATTAAGTAATTTACAAGGACTATTTTTGCTACTATGAAAAATGGTTGTTAGCAAACTTAAACATTATTCCAAAAATTAAATAATTTACGAAATTTCTACTTCTAAGAAAAATGGTTGTTAGCAAACTTAAACATTGTTCCAAAAATTAAGTAATTTACAAGGACTATTTTTGCTACTATGAAAAATGGTTGTTAGCAAACTTAAACATTATTCCAAAAATTCAATAATTTACGAGGTCTATTTCTGCTAATAGGAAAAATAATTGTTAGCAAACTTAAACATTATTCCAAAAATTGAGTAATTTACAAGGACTATTTTTGCTACTATGAAAAATGGTTGTTAGCAAACTTAAACATTATTTCAAAAATTCAATAATTTACGAGGTCTATTTCTGCTTCTATGAAAAATGGTTGTTAGCAAACTTAAACATTATTCCAAAAATTCAATAATTTACGAGGTCTATTTCTGCTAATAGGAAAAATAATTGTTAGCAAACTTAAACATTATTCCAAATATTAAATAATTTACGAGGTCTATTTCTGCTAATACGAAAAATAGTTGTTAGCAAACTTAAACATTATTCCAAAAATTAAGTAATTTACAAGGACTATTTTTGCTACTATGAAAAATGGTTGTTAGCAAACTTAAACATTATTCCAAAAATTAAATAATTTACGAGGTCTATTTCTGCTTCTACGAAAAATGGTTGTTAGCAAACTTAAATATTATTTCAAAAATTAAGTAATTTACAAGGACTTTTTTTGTTACTACGAAAAATAGTTAACAAACTTAAACATTATTCCAAAAATTCAATAACTTACGAAATTTCTGCTATTACGAAAAATAGTTGTTGGCAAACTAGAACATGATTCCAAAAATAAATAATTTACAATTTAAATACTGCAGGGCAGGGCTGTCGATATACGCCCCCAGATATATTTCTTTTACTATCAGAATTTCTGGATTATTCAATAAATAGGTTAGTAATTTATTTTTGACGCCTGTAAATTTTCTGACTACTTAAAAATGCAACAAAAATCTCCCCGTTGAGGTCAACGGGCTTACAGCTAGTTCATAAATAATATAGTAAGATAAAATATTGTTAGCATTGTAAATATTACAATATTTATTTGAAGGTTATAAAACATTTTAAAAGTATTTATTCTCTTGAATAGTTAAATACGTGTAGACGATGTTAATATCTAATAATTATTTAATATTGTGATGTTGAGGCATTATTCACACAACAGGAAAGTCAATGTACTGGATTTACTTAAAGAGCATCCTGTATGGTAATGAACATAGCTGGAACGTATGTAAACAAAACAATATGTTGAGGCGTTTTGGGCAGCTTATTCTGACAGATATACATTACTTATATAGAAAAAGCTTTGCGGCGTTTAAAAGGGCTGGAAAAGTTTTTATTCCGACGCGTTTTTCATGCAAAAACGCAGAGTGGGTGATAATTGATAACCACCTGTGGAATTTCCCTCGCCAACACCTGCTCCTAATTGTAACGATCCGGGAAAGGGGAAATGTAATACATGTGTCCACATGCTATAACATTTGCAAGTGATAAAATGATGAATAGCTTTGAGTTGTCATACTTTCATTGAGCGCGGGCCAAAAGTTGATTAAAGGCCGGTAATTTGGTGTATATCTGTGTACATTTTAAGAACTTTATACATTAATGTGATCATTTGGATCAAATTTTCAAAATTGTTTCACTATACATTTACATATTTAAAGTTACGTAAGCAAACACCTATTTAATACGTACATTTTTAGCTTTACAATAGTCGTTTTGCGGTGATGTGTTAAATAATTGTTTTTTGGGTTTAAAAAATGTACTAACGTAATACTATATTTCGGTATAGGGTCCTATGGCGCAGCGGTTAGCGTCATTGGCTCCCCTGCCGGATCTTACGGGTTCGAATCCCAAAACGAACAGCAGTTTTTTCAATCGATTTATCGATTTCTGTTCGAAGACATGGGTGTTTGTAAAGTCTATAAATTCCCTCTTCCCCTTCGCATTCTTCAATAACTGAGCGTAGCGAGAGCGTAGTTAGTTAACCACTAGTCCTGCCCTAGCTTAAACTTCTGTTGAGGTACCTCCATTAGGAGGCCATATGCTCCACATTGGTAGCGTACATAGATGCAAACATACTATAATAAATGCCACATGATAAAGTAAGCTTCTTAAGTAAGTATTTATTTTTCATTTAATCTTTATTCAGACCATTACTAGTTTTGTTTAAATATATTATATTCTTATAAGTGCAGACAAAGCATAACATATGTTTTACATTTGGTAACGGTGCCTGCAGTTTGATTTGAACTTTTCAATGCAGTGCTTAAAATATACAGTGATGTTTGATTGACTGCTTTTTATTACGCAAACGATAGCATTTTTGTGTATTTTCAAAAGCTTGCATTTTTTTATCTACCTGTCAAAATTCTGAAAAATGACGCACGCTCACGATGCAACACGTTCACCGTTAATGTCAAACTGGAGTACGCGAATTACGATATACATATTCTATTAAGCTTTAAAAGGAAATTTGATTGTGCGTTGATGATAAAAAATAAAACAGTAAGTTGGCGATATCTTGTTGAATTTAGGAAACAAATACGTTTTATAATACACGACACTAAAATATGTCGGATTGAGTCACGCATGTGTCCACTACAAAGATAATAATATATTTTTAAATATACAACGGTGACTTATCATTCACAGAGACAACGAAGCTATTCTTAAATTTTAAAATGTTTATAATTCGTCTTTACCTGCCTTGTCCGTAGACAACATTTATCTTAAAACTTTTCTGTTGGTTTCAACAACCACTTCGCTGAAAAAGTTTAATCACCAAAAAATGGGCCTTCCAATTCATGCACGACTCTCCGGCTTAATATTATATGCATTTTCGGCGTTATCTTCTCAGGATAGATGGCCTAATCGACAAAAAAATAATATCGAGAAGTATATCGCTTTTTTTATAAACGAAAACGCATGTCAGCAGTCTTTTTAGGTAGAATATTTTTAGTTTAGGTAGTTTTGGATATAAGACATCCGATGCCTTTAAAAACCTAATAAAAAATAAAATGTTTCGGACTGCAGAATTAAACATTAAACAATGAAACCAAGTAGAGCGAAAGCCCATGAGCGTCATCTCTCAGTCAAGATTACATTAGTTTATGTATAGTGAAAATGGATCAGCCGAGAAAGAATCCTCACTTTTTATTAATAATAATCAACTTGTATACTTCAGCTACTAGAAATCATGTTTTAAGTGATCCAGTAATATAAGGAGAAAAAAATTAAAGGCCCTGAAAAACTGTTTATATCAACGTCGGGTGAACAAAACAGTTAACTTTGATAAATCCACGAAAATCTACTTTTTAAAATAACTGTTTCAGGTTTATATGTTCAATTTTAAGTGAATAAATATTGCATGATACGAATAAATAAAATATGATCAAATTTGTACAAATGATCATATTGTATTTCCTCATCATTTGAAAATACCCTCTCGGTGAACGAAGCTAGTTCGGGCCATATTAATTTAGTGTACAAATAGTTTTTCGATGTTTCTCTCTTATTTCAGTAAAAAAAGTATTTTTTCGGATATTACTCAAACTTTACGCAGTATACGAAGTTAATACATTCAAGCATTTGGTGTTTTTTGATTCTCCAATTTTATGTGATTTTATCTATTACTGTAGAATAAATGCTTTCAATTAAATAGTATTATCACACCCTTATGGATTGTACATCCTGAATTAATATAATTTTATGTCCGACCTGAATGTCTTCAAACTACTCTGCGCATAAAATTTTAATGGCAATGAAAAGTTATTCACGTGCTCATTGTTTACTTAAAACCGTACGTATAAAAGTGTGCGTTCTTATTTGTATTATAAACAGAATGATGGCACCTAGTAGAATAATTTGGAATAAAGGTAGCGCCTCTCTCGAGAATAATGAATAGCCAAACTTAACAATGAAGCTCAACTAATTTTACTTTATTCGCTCATATACATATGAGTATATGTACTTAAATGGATAAATTGTAATAATGAAAACTTTCAGATGGAGATTGTTTTATATGAACATTAAAATGACACAATTGAAATAGAAAAGCCAACAGTGAATATGATGAATTCCTAATTGTGATTTAAAACAAATTTATTTCATTTGTATGAGGAAAGATTATAAGCTTTGTTTTTAATCACGTTTTCGTTTGATATCAAATTGAATATATATAAATAATCGCAATTAATATACCATATCAGTGTATTTGTAGCAAAAAATATTTAAAGTCGTTTCATTGCAGCGATATGAATGACGTATTAATAATATTGACATACATTAAAACGAAAACATTGTAAATACCACTTTTTCGTGTTTTCATGTGAAACAACAACTCTTTCCTAACAAAACGTCGGAAAAATTTGTGTCTACAATGTATAAAACTTGCGTCACAGACAGAAAATTTTATTACCAAATATCAATAGATAAACTATCATTTCTTGGTAAGAAAGGCATTATCAGATATATTATGTATTTTTTATCATTGCATTTCATCTGATCACTGGAAAAACTGTCTTGCCGAGTACATTGGCCAGACAGATATATAGGAATAAAACTTGATTGAGATGGTCTTACATACTAGTATTTTACAAAATATAAAAAATAAGCAAATATGGTATATAGCTTTTAAAAAAATCGATGGATTCGGCGGTAACTTTGCAAATGTTCATTTTTAATATAAAATTGAATTTAAATATTTATTAAATGTAATTTTCATATCAAAGAAAATAGCCATTGTGAAAAAAAGAGCACATATTTTAAGTTAATCCTAAAAAATAAATTATATTTTTTTTTTTGTTAGATTCGGCAGTAATTTTGTGAAAGTTTTAATAACAATATATATGTATATTATGTTTTGTAATTATATTGTCTTTCTCCCAAAAATTGGTAGTTAACACAAAAAAGGAATTAAACATAACATTTACTCTAGAATACTCAATTGAGTCTAAATAAAATAATTTTAAATATTTGGAAATCAACAGTTTAAATACTGTTAAATAAAAAATATACTCTATAGAAGAATAGAAATCACAAATAAAATATTTATTGTTTTTGATGTTCTTTTAAATTATAATTAATAGAATAATCAGGGTCGCGGTCGGAGTAAAGTGTATTTTTCGGAAATGGAGTCCGAGTCGAATAATCGGAAAAAATAATTTAAAAATATTGAAAAAAAATGTCTTTTCACCATATTGATTGGTGAAATGTACTATAATTTTTTTAGTGACGGAAATGATTGAACAAAACAATTTGTAATCACAGTTAGTTTTTTATTTAGAGCCGAATCAGGAGTCACCCTTTTTTCCCGACTCCACAGTCCTGATAATTAACTGCCACAAAATAATAGTCGAAATCTGGAAAAAAATATAAAAGCATACAAATGATGGTACTTTTCTTAAATGGTTTTAATGAAGATGCTCATTTGATTATTCATGTTGATTATGAGCTTTTCTTGTACCTTTGATAATTTAAACATCTTTATTTATTTACGTTTTTACTTAAAATCCATCGCATTCAAATTTAATGCGATACCTTTTTGCCGACATCCGTTTTTCTCCGTCTCTGTTTTCTTTCACGATCGAAATAACAGTAATGTAATTTGAATCCAAGCGATCGGTTTTTTTGATTATATCCGTTAAAACTTTGCGTCTTCAAAGCTTTCTGCATCGAACAGAAGCTTTTTCATTTTTTACATATTATCGATTTAAGCTCAATCCACATATTACTCATAAAATAATTCGTCCGATAAACCTACCTTTACGAAATGTAGATTTTTACCCTCAGACAAATACGTTACAATTTGGTCAAAATAGAGAGTAAAATTCGACAGTACACACCTAATACTAACAGGTGAAGAAATTTTGATAGATCTAAAAAAATGACTCCGTGCACGAAACCTCATTTTCTGAGCTAAAGTTGTCAGCATTTTGGAAATCTATATTTATAAGGCAAATTTCCTTTTTTAATGCATTTTTATTTGGTGTGCCGCTGAACAAATCCCATTCACCTGTGTGCCGTGAAGTAAACAAGTTTGGCAGACATTAGATTAAACGTTGAGTTTCGAATAAAAGGCATGCTAAAAAGTGTACGGAATGAACGATCTGACAATTTTTAATATTATTATTTAAATAATAAACGATTTATAGTATGTACGTATTTGATGATTTATTATCACTTGAAATGGTTTCACTAAGCGATGAAAATAGTGCCAATTGATTCTGGACAAATATTCATATGTGGAATGGTACATTTTTTAATATAACATCTATATATCAATACCCGAAAATGTTGGCTGTCTGAGTGAGTGAATGAATGTAGGTCCGCGATTTCACCTATTTTCGATGATGTATTTTAGTTCTTTTAGAGAATTGGGTGTATTTCTAAAAAAATCCATTAGAGAATTAATTTCTGGCCTATTCAACAAATATTTTTGCAATTTATTTTGCACGGCAGTAAGTTTTCTGACTATTTAAAAATGCAACAAAAATCCCCCTGTTGAGGGCAACGAGCTTACAGCTAGTTTATATTAATAACAGAAGAACTGTTCTATAAAATAGGTGACATACAGAAGACTACAAATAAAACATAAGTCTTTCTTAATGTGTTCAAATTAAACAAAAGTTAAAGCCAGGCTTTCCTTACGTATATGTTAAAGAATACGAACTCACGTCCATTAAACTTTTCGAATGGCTTATCGATGATGCAAAAATCAAATCGTTAATCTAAAAGCTTTCGTGTTAACCATTGCCGAGAGGTTGAAACTACGTTTAATATCGCATTTTATATCGTCTATAAATATTATACCGACACTTTCAGTAAGGTGTGAAACATTTGAGATGGTACCTAACGGGTCGCCCTTGAGAGTTGAATGTCATTATGTGGTCTTTTATTAGATGGCCATTTAAAAAAAAATTGAGAGGATTTCCATAAAAGATTTTATCAAGTGTTTTTATAATATGATTTAAGTAATAACCACCAATTCCATAATTCGTTCAACGATTTATATAAATCTGATATATAAAAATGAATGTTTGTTTGTTCGTACTTTATGCGCTGCCACACCGCTCATCTGATTGCTATAAAACTTTGACAATTTTTTTGCTTGCACTTCCGAAAAGGTTATAGGCATAGTTAAATTAAGTAACTAGGTCTTATATATAAAAATCAATGTTTGTATGTCTGCCATACAATTCGTTTTGACAACGTATGCTTGCACTTGCGCGAAGGTTATAGTACAACTAACTTAAAGTAGGAGGCGCGTGTGTCGTTCCATAAATAATCGGCATCAAACGTCAAACAGACAGAAGAAGAAAATATGCACTTCAATAAACACAAAACACAAAACAATTTTTTTAATGGTATTGCTACGCTTGCCGGGAGCCGGTTGGTACTGTATGAAATGTTAAAAATTCTTAATTTTTAAAATGATTGGTTGAATGAAGTGTTGCAATAATATTATGCCTCTGATCATTTTTTGAGACATTGTGAACATGAATTAATTGTTCTCACAAGGTCAACTAGCTTGCCAATAAGGTTGCGACTGGAGAGAGCTTTCACATTAAAATATAGTATTCAATTTCTATCGGGAAATAATAAATAATATACCCTGCACAGTATTGTTTGTTAGTAAACAAATGGATTTTAATCGCAGTAAACGTACGTGTTGCTGCCGAAGTCAAGCGGCTGATACTTTTCGTCTTTAGTCCAACTCAATAGCATGGTCAAAAGTTTGAGTCTTAGAATGTAAAATTTCATTTATATATATATATTCCATTGATTTCAATTTTATTTGTATTCAAAGGCATGTACATATGTTTGTAAAGTTCTCTTCCCTGCTCACTCACCTGTACAGTATTTATTAAACCAGATAATAAAGAATATCAGTCCGTTCTCACCGTAACATGGCATCTGAAAAAACATAAGGCATATTGAATAGATTTAGCGATTTATTTGAAAAAAAACATTTCCAATCGAGAATTGTAGTAAATAATATCGTTACTCCATTGATTTTTATATTAAATGTGATGATTTTTTAGAAGCACCTAAAGTCTTAATATGACAAAGGTTTTATATATAACTTAAGTTTCTTTTAATATACATAAGAAATTAATAGTGGAATATTTACGTTGACTTCGTCGATGATGATGAGTTGGTTTATCTCATATGGTTAATTTTGATAACAATTGCTACAAACCGGTGTCAATCATCAACCTCTGTAACTATTATGCTTGACACGTAAAGCGCTGTTGCCTAGATTGATTTCCGCAGCTCTGCCAAACAATATAACAAGTACGTCAACATTAATAAGCGAACCTATTATATGTTTGTGCTCTATCCCCAAAGGTACGAATGATGCAGATATTATAACATATCACGACCAATAAACTGTAACAGAATACACACATAAGGAATACATTATTGAAACTCTGTAAACTAACTAGGGAATATACCTGTGTTATTGGAATAGATACAGTAATCCTCGGTTCATTTAAATGACCAGACATAGGCAAGGCTTTGGGTGAACGTTTGAATGGTTTCCGGGCGGTGTTTGTTTCGTGTATACGATTCAATATTATTTTATACAATCTCAACATAAAACTTATTGTTCTTATTAGATCTCTAGCGGTTTCATAAAGTGCTAGTTATGTTATATACAAATTGTCTCTACTATTATTTTAATGGCTCACGAAATTTATTATTTTGACATATGTAGCTGAGTGGACACCGTTCATCCTATTCGGATACCGTGTCTACTATGGGTCATACAAAAACCGGTTTTATCTGGTTTTCGAAGTTTTACAAAAAAAGGATAATTCAATTAAAATGGCGAGAAAAAGTTTATTTAATTATGTTTTTTATTTATGTACATAATAATACACAACAATAAATTATTTGGTGTAACTCTTCAGAAAATATGATTTAAGAATACACAAAGCGTCCACTGATCGTTTTGTAACAAAATTTCCTGGTATCAAAAATACCCTTTCGCTGGGTAATGTGGGGCATATGGTCTTTAAGCCATCAAATAAAATATCCAAATTTTCTGGCCTTTTTTTTATAGATTCGTTTATGGAAAATTCGCCACAATCGGTTACAAAGTTGAAAAACCGGTTTTTGAAAACTGACAAGCCCTAGTGTCTACGGACTCAATTCTATTATAGAAAATTATAAAAAATTAACCGACTTAAAAGAGCTATTTTCAAAAGCATAGATAGCTGTGATGTTTAGGTGTATTTGCTCTCACTCACACAATCTTAAAAACGGGACACGGTTCTGGTACATAATCCAGAACGAGAGTTTTGACTGTCTCCTTACTTCTGGTTGAAGATCTAAGAACGTGATGGACTAAGAATCGAACGCGGAGGCTAAAACGTTAACGCAAGAAGAAGAGGTGGTTCAAATAAATCAGATCCATTCTTAGTACCATCTCATTTTTCATTAAAATATATACTATTATAGCTTTAAAAGCCGGTAATCATAGTAAGTCCTACTAAAAATTAAAAACTGTATTTAATATCGAAAAAAAATAAACGGCGATATAATTTTTAGATTTTATTATTTTTTATTCGAGCATAATGTGACGTCCCAAGTTTTTAAATCAGAAAATGAAGTTTTGTTTTGATTTTATATTTTAAGTACCTAACGTTTTGCGCTTCCGTTCTTTAGCAAGTGAATAAAATCCCAGATTTATATTCAATGGGTGTATGCAATTGTATCCAATATAGATAGATGTAATGAAATTTTTCACTATTCTTTCGTTCTTAACACACTTTTCCTCAGTGATTCAATACCTAGAATAAGTGTCTTACATTATTAAATTAACGTTTTTAATGTTTTTAACTGTAAATTTTAATGTGTTCTTTGTAAATTTGTTTTTTTTTATCTAAATGCAATTGTTTTCGAAAAATATTGTTTAATTATACTTATAGTACCACCATTTACTATCATGGCAAAGAAGGTGCAGTATTGATTAGGACTTTTTCTGGAGCAACGTTTTTTTAGCCTTGATAAAAAAAACATTATTTGACTTAATCTAAATATCTTTACGAACATGGAGGCATTATGTAGGTGTCTTTTATTAACTGTTACAGTGCCTTCCAATATCCATAAATGACTTGAAATAAGTATACTAGATAGAAGGTTGTAAATAGCTGTCAATATCTAATCATTTGTTTTTGTGAAGATTACAATATCATAACTTTATCGAAAATTTCTTAATATTATAATATTGACAAGAGATTTACGAAGACGTGACAATTGGTAGGTCAACATTACCTGAACTATTTGACTAGTACCAACAACCAGAACCCAAAAAAACAAATACAGATCAGTCTTGGACAAGATTAAAACACGGTGTAAAATCCTTTTTGACCATGGTGCGTAGAATATTTTCACTAAAAGTATTTATAAGATTAATACCCCATACACGTACTTGTGTCTACCAATGTCTTGAATTTCCAGAAACCTCATTTAGAACAGTCCTTGCCCTTCTCCTCTAAGCAAGCCTGGCTTAAAAGCTATAGAATTCATCTTGTTCGGTAATAAGAGCTTTCTGTCACAATTCGACGGTACATAAATTACTAACTATTCCATTGTGCTATTGACCCACCCCTAATCAGCTCTGAATTAATAACTTAGTTTAACTCGAAATTTCGGACAATGCCTACTGACTGTTATTATGGAATATTCATATTTTTAAGACCACACAAGAAAAGCTTTAGCAAATATTATTGATAACTAATTGTACAGAATAATAAATAACATAATAATTGACAATCGCCAAACCTTTTATATTTTACATTGATAATTTTGGTTTCATTGTCTTTTTTTTGTAGTTAACTCGTAGACAAATGCATGTATGCTTTTAATTTTCAGCTTACCCTTATCGTATAATTATTGAAAACTATCACAAATGTAGAGTATTTCATGACTACTATTCACGACTGAAGCGGAGAACTTAAATAAAGATGTGGCAATGTATGTTTTTATACCATTTCAACTGAACTGACCTCCGTTTTGTCAACAGATATTAATGAATCAATTATTGCTTCGTTATATTTTCATACATTATTATCAAATTTAATGTTGTTCT
The DNA here is from genome assembly GCA_031772345.1 of Himalopsyche anomala. Lineage (NCBI taxonomy): Eukaryota > Metazoa > Arthropoda > Insecta > Trichoptera > Rhyacophilidae > Himalopsyche > Himalopsyche anomala. The sequence goes on from CM062825.1 coordinate 31,686,262, forward strand.
TATATTTCAGCAATTATATTATTCGTAGAATTACCTTTACAGGTAACCTGGTTCACCGCGATACCAACGATTCTTTTAACCTATTGTGCTTTGTTAGTATAAAAAACAAAATGAGGAAGTTTTATATTGAGAAATTCATTATATTATTTTTTTTGAAACACTGCATAGCTCCTGTTCGTATATTAAAAAAAAACAATTCAAGCTTTCTATTCACAATCATGTTTGTGAAATAATATTGATATTCAGTATTAAAGGTCAAATGTAAATTTTCGGTATAGAGAGAGGCATTGTATTCATCAGTGGGGTACCAATACGTTAACAAGGGGCTCGCTTATTCTCAAAGCGATTTGCGGTGTTCTGAGGAAGACGTGGATTTATTAAGTAATTATATGCAATACTTAAACAAGCAATCGATTGTTAATGATATGCAATTTACCATAAACTTATAAATACAAATGGCTAAATATGTACTACTGTATATATTTAAGCTGCCGTACATTATATATAAGTCAGAAATTGGAGTTATTTACTAATTTGATCTTAGAATATTGTTTTCGCTTAAATTAACATGGAGCTCACCGGCCTTAGTAAACTTTAACAAGAGGCTCGCGCGAGCCCCTCCGAGCTCCCGCCAGCCCACCCCTGATTATATTTGAACAATAAAACACGACGTCAACTAGCACTAACGTTGAGCGAAACTGGTCGTGATAATTGTTAATATAAATAAAATGTAAGAATATTACTCAAAAATATGTGCTTTTTTTACTAAAAATATTAATACATTTATATTGTTGGTAGTAAGTAATAGTTTCCTTTGGTTTCCATAGAATATTTTATACATAACTTTTAATAAAACGATAATCGAATATCGGTAACAGTATCCTAATTTTGTTTTTATCGACGTTGACCTTATTTAAATTTCGTTTAGAGGAATTTGTTAGGTCACTGAGGTCATTATATTTACACTTAGCGAAAAAAGGATAAAGTTCAACGGATATTCTACAATATATTATATCATATGTTTACCTTGTGTTGGAGTTATGGTACTTGTATATATTATTCCTAGAAAATATTATACACAAGTACCATATATATATATATGTGTGTGTGTTTCGTCGATCAGAAATGCATAAAAATGATATAGAGCGAATTATCAAATCAGACTCAAGTGTTTGACACTTTGTTTGAACATGAGTGTTGTTAATGGATAGATAGATAGATTATAAGGTCGCAAATTATGACGAAAGATATGCTATGACACAAATGTTCTCAACAATGTTTATTTAAATTAAATTATATTTACCATAATCGGTAACATAAATCTATACAAATTTGAATCGTCTAGTTCCTAAAGGGGATAACGGCGAAGCTATTATTATGCGATTAAAGGTGGTTATTCACATTTTTCAAAAAAGGGCATAAAATATATGAGTATTCTATGCGTTATTTAATTCTAGTATCTGGTATGTACTATTTTACTTTGCTTATATTTATTTAATTGTATAGGTTACCGTCTAATAAACGTTATTATTTAAATATAAAATACAATATAAAAAATAATCTATATTTAAAACAAAAAAAGTTTTGCATGAAACATAAAACACATTGTTTGGCGCAAATATTTAAATACGTGGGGGGTATTTTTTAGACATCACAAACAGTCATGCCTTTAAAGAAGAAAATGCTGTTCTGAGAAACGATCCCGTAAGATCCGTTACGGATGCCATGGATGTTAAACAATGTGCCACGGAACCGGCAACGAATTTTACGGAATAGCCAACATACATTTATATATTGGCTAGTGCGTTAAATCATAAAGTTATAGTCAAAAATCTTTATTGTTTTTTGAATAATAATTTCTATTACGAACGGTTAAGTATTTGATTTATTCTAATTGAATATAATGTTCGTCTTCATTAATCCACGTGTACAATATCCACAGAGGAAGGTTGTTCAATTAAAATGTGTGTGGGAATGTTATAACATAATACCGGGCAAAGTAATAATTGATTCGCCGACTATTTGTATTGGTAGACATATTCGTTTACCATCGAATTACAAATAACATTATGTCTTCACAGACCCTAAACAAATACACGTTCAGTATATTCATAAAATAGATAATGTCTTTGAAACGGGTAACAAAAACAACTATTTATAACTACTCTTGAATTCATCTGTAGTTGTTTATATTATTTGATAAAAACTCTTAAAATAATTGTGAAAATATAATCATATGAGTATTATATAATAGTTAAGGACTTTGAAGAAATTTACTGATTACGACGATTAACTCTGTTGACATTAATTGTGAACGTAACGTCTTTTAAAAAGTTAAACTAGTGCTTCTTTAATAGTGAGCTCTGAAGGGTTATCGAAACGTTCTACAGCAAAATCTATAATTAAGAAAAAAAAATGTTACGTATTTACAATTATTCGTATAACTGATAAAATCTAGCTTAACGGTATTTTAAAAACATTCTAGTTGAGCTAAGAATTCCTTATTTTTTTCCACCGATAGTTATTCGTAAACATATATAAAGGAGCTAGCGGCACGTTTAAGCAGTGACCTCTTATTTTTTACAAATAAATGTTAGTGTAATATAGTAATAAGTAATGCATGACTCATCTGGGATTTTTTGAAAATCTTATTAAGTAAGACTTTATCAATTATACGATATGTTTGTAAATAAATCACATAAAAATTTGTCTTAATTTAAGTTATAGCTGTAGAATTTTTCCCACCCATCTCTGTTTTTTTTTAATTGTGTAATATTTTCTTTTAACCGTTGGTGACGAAATGAATAATCTAAGTCCCCACTGTAAAAATTTATAACCCACTGGGAAGCTAATTCACGAGGTTCATAGTAATTTTTTATAAGATATTAATTGAATTTAATCATTTTAACTGTGCATGTTGCTGGATGCATTGAATATTCCTAGTAAAAAAAATATTGACTTTACAATTGTTAAGATGAGGATCTTTCTATGAAAAAAATATTTAAACAGATTTTAATTTCACAACAGTTGAGGTACTTTTTTCCTTTAATATAGAATGACAGCTAACCCAAAATTTTATAGACGTCGACGTACTAATTATATTTTAATTTCATACGACAACCCATCAACATTCCTTTATAAAAACTACACAATACATATCGACTGTGGAAAGAAAAAAAGACGTAACCCACAAATAGAAAATTTTACAGGAGGCATAAAAAACGTGTTTTGATGATTTTGGGCCATATGGAAATTATGAAATTTACAGAACCTTGAAGTGCACCCAGACTTCTAAACTGGTGTTTAATTGACCTAATCTAATATAAATTAAATACATTTTCCAAGAAATACCTTTTTTTCAGTCTTTTTTCTTGGTTTCAATTTTTACAAGCTCATCTTTTTCCAAATGTAAAAGCTAAATTTAGTTACTAATTTGGCATTTTCAGCTTACGTCCTTTCAATAGAATGTGTATCAAGTTTGATACATTGATTATCGAAAAAAGCTGATTTGAAATAACTGTTATTTACAAACTTTTTCCTTTCCACAGTCGATATTATGTAAATATTTCCAATGTAATGAAATATGTAATGGTGATAAAAACAATTCGATTTTCTCTTATATGAGAATATTTAATATGAGCGGGTAGATTGGTGATCTATATGGTGAGGTGGTGTACTTTATGTTAGCATTGTTAAATTGTTATCTTTCTGATAAACCTAATGCCTTCCCGAACGGTTCTATAATAATGATTGCACGGCGATTAAATAGTTCCCCAAATGAAGCTTCACCATGTAAAATAAAATTAATTTTCTACTACCAGTTACCAACGATTTATAATAAGCAGACACCATTGTAATTTATGCGTAGTTATTTGCATACTTATTACGAAGATAATATAATTTATTATGGTGAATTCACAACAAAAACTTTGATTTGAATTGATTTTTAAATAATGGGCAATGAAACGTATACCTTGTAACACTTGACTTTAGTTTGTCTACTGATTGCTATCAGTAATATTTTTTATCAATTATGTTAGTAATGAAAGATGACTTCTACAATTATTGATTTATAATTTAATAATGCTGTTCATTTTTTTTCAAATTAGTGAAATTAAATTCACTCGACTCTTTTTTTACACAGTAGATACGTCCCACAAAAAACAGTTAATCAAAAAAACCAACAGTTAATTAAAATAGAACAACATTAAGCTATAGAAAATCGTGTAAAAATGTATTGACGAATAAGTAAACAACACAACCTATAATATACTCATCATCACTACTTGATTATAAACGGGGATTTTTATGATGAACTGGACACGCTTTCATCGCTAGAAATGTCTGACAAGTCTTATTATATGTGCTGGGATCTTATCATGCCTTTTGTCTGTTTTAACTGTCTTGTGTTATTAGAAAATTCGTTATCCGCTTCTGTGTTTTTTTATCTGGAAATCGTGTCACAACAAAGTATTCGCGTAAAAATATGGTTTTAATTTTTTTAGTGGACTTGATAATGATTTTCTACGTCAACGTTTACAAAATATAATACTTATTTAATTTTATCGGTGCTATGAGCTTGTAGACATGCCAAAAATCAATAAAAAAATAAATGTACGGAAGTAATGCGTTAAAACGGAAAGAGACACACTTTTTCCACTAAACGATAATGATGTACCTATAATCAGTGATTTATTTTAGTATTAATTTATAATGTATAACATTATCTTTACTGTAAATACGTTGTATAAAATATGTACATATAATATTATGTATTCATCGTTATTGCTTTTTTGGCAGCTATTACTAGAAAAAGGGGAACAGCAGTTATTACTGGAAAATCGAATATGATACCTGTTCACAGTGTTGACCTAATCATAAATATTTTTGAGATAATGAACGCTGGATTATCACCAACATACGAAGAATTTTTGGCGCCGTTCGAACCTTCTCTGTAGTCTAAAATTTTATCAGCTATTTACGATAACACACTCGAAAACAATCAATCATGAGACTATTATTTCTCGCATACGATGTGCTTTAGAGAAAAACTGTTTGCGTTACTACAAAAAATTCACAGTACATATAAGAATATTATTATATGACTGTAAATTTTTCATGCCATAAATATTTTTTTAATATCCAAAATATATGCTGTGATTAGTAAGCCCCTTTTGAGTTGAACTAACCGTAAACTCACCCAACTGTTCAAATGCGTTTGAAAACAATAAATTAATACTTCGGCTTAGATTATAGATGAAACACAATAGACCGTATAAAGAGCCTGACAGTTTTTTGAGACCCACAATTGTCTAGATCAGTGATTCCCAAACTGTGCACCGCGAAAATGTCCTATAAAAATATTTCATATTTCTTCATAAAATACTAACGAGTACCCGGCATGCGTTGCAATGCAACTCAAAAAAAGAAAGTGTTATTGTTTAAATTATGTTGAAATGCTTTTGGATACACAATATAGTATTTCATA
>CM062825.1:31691849-31808878 GCA_031772345.1 Himalopsyche anomala
TTAATTCAGAGCTGATTAGGGGGTGGGTCAATAGGCAAAATGGAAAAAAATAGTTAGAGTAGTTAGTACCGTAGCAATTGTGACGAAAAGCTAATTATTACCGCGTACAAGATGGAATTATATAGATGTTTAAGCCAGGCTTGCTTAGAGGTTGATTGGGCAAAGGGCAAGGAGCTGTTCCTAATTGATGCCCCCCGAGTCCCCCCCCCCCCCCCCCCCCCCCCCCCCCCCCTACTCTCCCCCCCCGAACAATTTTCAAGACATTGGTAGACACAAGTACGTGTATGGGGTATTAATCTTATAATTACTTTTAGTGAAAGTATTCTACGCACCATGGTCAAAAAGGGGATTTTAACCGTTGTTTTAATCTTGTCCAAGACTGATTGTATTTGTTTTTTTGGGTTCTGGTTGTTGGTACTAGTCAAATAGTTCAGGTAATGTTGACCTACCAATTGTCACGTCTTCGTAAATCTCTTTTCAATATTATAATATTAAGAAATTTTCGCCCTTAATTTTCTTATCGATAAAGTTAAGAATTGTAATCTTCACAAAAACAAATGATTAGATATTGACAGCTATTTACAACCTTCTATCTAGTATACTTATTTCAAGTCATTTATGGATATTGGAAGGCACTGTAATAGTTAATAAAAGACCACCTACTAATGCCTCCATGTTCGTTAAAGATATTAGATTAAGTCAAATATGTTTTTTTTATCAAGGCTAAAAAAACGTTGTTCCGAAAAAAGTCCTAATCAATACTGCACCTTCTTTGTCATGATAGTAAATGGTGGTACTATAAGTATAATTAAAAAATATTTTTCGAAAACAATTGCATTTAGAAAAAAAAATCAAATTTACAAAGAATACAGTTTATTAAAAACATTAAAAACGTTAATTTAATAATGTAAGACACTTATTCTATGTATTGAATCACTGAGGAAAAGTGTGTTAAGAACGAAAGAATAGTGAAAAATTTCATCACATCTATCTATATTGGATACAATTGTTTACACCCATTGAATATAAATTGGGATTTTATTCACTTGCTAAAGAACGGAAGCGCAAAACTTTAGGTACTTAAGATAGATATAAAATCAAAAAAACTTCATTTTCTGATTTAAAAACTTGGGCGTCACATTATGCCGGAATAAAAAAATTTATAAAATCTAAAATTATATTCGCCGTTTATTTTTTTCGATATTAAATACAGTTTTTAATTTTTATGTAGGGACTTACTATCGATTACCGGCTTTTTAAAGCTATTATAGTATAGATTTTAATGATGAAAAATGACGATGGTACCTAAGAATGGATCTGATTTATTTGAACACCTCTTCTTTCTTGCGTTAACGTTTTAGCCTCCACGTTCGATTCTTAGTCCATCACGTTCTTAGATCTTCATCCAGAAGTAAGGAGGACGTAAAACTCTCGTTGGATTATGTACCAGAACCGTGTCCCGTTTTTAAGATTGTGTGAGTGAGAGCAAATACACCTAAACATCACAGCTATCTATGCTTTTGAAAAAGACTTCTTTTAGTCTGGTTTAATTTTTAATAATTTTCTATAATAGAATTGAGTCCTTAGACAACTAGTGCCTTGTCATTTTTCAAAAACCGGGTATTATTCAACTTTTAACCGATGCCAAATATATATTATTTTTTTTATTTTTTTCCCCCCCTTTTTTTTTTTTCTTTTTTTTCTCTTTTTTCCTTTTCTGGCGAATTTTACATAAACGAGGTCTATAAAAAAAAGAGCCAGAAATTTGGATTTTTATTTGATGGTTAAAGACACATATGCCCACCATTACCCAGCGAAAGGGTATTTTTGATACAGGAAATTTTGTTCAATACGATCATGTGGGACGTTTGTGTATTCTTCAGATATTATTTTTGAAGAGTTACACAAATAATTTATTGTTGTGTTTTATTATGTACATAAATAAAAAAATCATAATTAAATAAACTTTTTCTCGCCATTTTAATGTGAATTATCTTTTTTTTGTAAACTTCGAAAACCAGATAAAACCGGTTTTTGTATGATCCATTGTAAGACACGGTATCCGTAGAGGATGAACGGTTGTTCCACTCAGCTACTATATGTCTCAATAATAAACTTTCGTGAGCCATTAATAATAATTTGTAGAGCCCAATTTTGTATATAACATAAACTAGCACTTTATGAAAACCGCTAGAGATCTAATTAAGAACAATATGTTTTTATGTGAGATTGTATTAAATAATATTGAATCGTATACTCGAAACAAAACACCGCCTGGAAACCATTCAAAACGTTCACCCAATGCCTTGCCTATGTCTGGTCATTTTAAATGAACCGAGGATTACTGTATCCTATTTTCCAGATAAACCTACAGGTTATTTCCCTAGTTTTAGTTTACAGTGTTTCTATAATGTATTCCTTATGTGTGTATGCTGTTTCAGTTTTATTGAGTCGTGATATGGTTTTAATATTCTGCATCATTCGTACCTTTGGGGATAGAGCACAAACATCTAATATAATAGGTTCGCTTATTAATGTTGACGTTACTTGTCTATTAGTGTGTGGCCAGTGCTGCGCAAATCAATCTAGGCCAACAGCGCTTTACGTGTCAAGCATTATAGTTACTGAGTGTTGATGATTGACACCGGTTTGTAGCAATTGTTATCAAAAATTAACCATATGAGATAACCAACTCATCATAATCGACGAAGTCAAAGTAAATATTCCAATAATAATTTATTATGTATATTAAAAGAAACTTAAGTTATATATAAAAACCTTTGTCATATTAAGTCTTTATTGTGCTTCTAAAAATATCATACATTTAATATGAAAAATCAATGGAGTAACGATAGTTATTTACTCAATTACTCGATTAAAATGTTTTTTTTTTTCAAATAAATTCGCTAAATCTATTCAAATATGCTTTATGTCTTTTTCAGATGCCATGTGAGAACGGACTGATATTTTTTATTCTCTGGTTTAATAAATACTGTACAAGTACAGGTGAGTGAGCAGGGAAGAGAACTTTACAAACATAATATGTACATGCCTTCGGAATGACAAATAAATTTGATAATCAATGGAATCGTGATATATATATATATAAATGAAATTTTACATTCTAAGACTCAAACTTTTGACCATGCTATTGAGTTGGACTAAAGGACGAAAGTATCAGCCGCGTTGACGTTCGGGCAGCAACACGTACGTTTTACTGCGATTAAAATCCATTTGTTTACTAACAAACAATACTGTGCAGGGTATATTATTTATTATTTCCCGATAGAAATTGAATACTACATTTTAATGTGAAAGCTCTCTCCAGTCGCAACCTTATTGGCAAGCTGGTTCTAGACCTTGTGAGAACAATCAATTCATGTTCACAATGTCTCAAAAAATGATCAGGGGCATAATATTATTGCAACACTTCATTCAACCAATCATTTAAAAAAATTAAGAATTTTTAACATTTTACACAGTACTAACCGGCTCCCGGCAAGCGTAGCAATACCATCCAAAAAAATTGTTTTGTGTTTTAATTGTGTTTATTGAAGTGCATGTTTTCTTCTTCTGTCTGTCGTTTGATGCCGATTATCTATGTTACGACACACGCGCCTCCTACTTTAAGTTAGTTGTACTATAAACTTCGCGCAAGTGCAAGCATGCGTTGTCAAAACGAATTGTATGTCAGACATACAAACATTGATTTTTATATATAAGACCTAGTTACTTAATTTAACTATGCCTATAACCTTTTCGGAAGTGCAAGCAAAAAAATTGTCAAAGTTTTATAGCAATCAGATGAGCGGTGTGGCAGCGCATAAAGTACGAACAAACAAACATTCATTTTTATATATCAGATTTATATAAATCGTTGAACGAATTATGGAATTGGTGGTTATTACTTAATTCTATTATAAAAACACTTGATAAAATCTTTTTGAAATCCTCTCAATTTTTTTTAAATGGCCATCTAATATAAAGACCACATAATGACATTCAACTCTCAAGGGCGACCCGTTAGGTACCATCTCAATGTTTCACTTACTGAAAGTGTCGGTATAATATTTATAGACGATATAAAATGCGATATTAAACGTAGTTTCAACCTCTCGGCAATGGTTAACACGAATGCTTTAGATTAACGATTTGATTTTTGCATCATCGATAAGCATTCGAAAAGTTTATGGACTGTGAGTTCGTATTCTTTAACATATACGTAAGGAAAGCCTGGCTTTAACTTTTGTTTAATTTGAACACATTAAGAAAGACTTATGTTTTATTTGTAGTCTTCTGTATGTCACCTATTTTATAGAACAGTTCTTCTGTTATTAATATAAACTAGCTGTAAGCTCGTTGCCCTCAACAGGGGGGATTTTTGTTGCATTTTTAAATAGTCAGAAAACTTACTGCCGTGCAAAATAAATTGCAAAAATATTTGTTGAATAGGCCAGAAATTAATTCTCTAAATGGATTTTTTTAGAAATACACCCAATTCTCTAAAAGAACTAAAATACATCATCGAAAATAGGTGAAATCGCGGACCTACATTCATTCACTCACTCAGACAGCCAACATTTTCGGATATTGATATATAGATGTTATATTAAAAAATGTACCATTCCACATATGAACATTTGTTTAGAATCAATTGGCACTATTTTCATCGCTTAGCGAAACCATTTCAAGTGATAATAAATCATTAAATACGTACATACTATAAATCGTTTATTATTTAAATAATAATATTAAAAATTGTCAGATCGTTCATTCCGTACACTTTTTAGCATGCCTTTTATTCGAAACTCAACGTTTAATCTAATGTCTGCTAAACTTGTTTACTTCACGGCACACAGGTGAATGGGATTTGTTCAGCGGCACACCAAATAAAAATGCATTAAAAAAGGAAATTTGCCTTATAAATATAGATTTCCAAAATGCTGACAACTTTAGCTCAGAAAATGAGGTTTCGTGCACGGAGTCATTTTTTTAGATCTATCAAAATTTCTTCACCTGTTAGTATTAGGTGTGTACTGTCGAATTTTACTCTCTATTTTGACCAAATTGTAACGTATTTATATTTATTCTGAGGGTAAAAATCTACATTTCGTAAAGGTAGGTTCATCGGACGAATTATTTTATGAGTAATATGTGAATTGAGCTTAAATCGATAATATGTAAAAAATGAAAAAGCTTCTGTTCGATGCAGAAAGCTTTGAAGACGCAAAGTTTTAACGGATATAATCAAAAAAACCGATCGCTTGGATTCAAATTTACATTACTGTTATTTCGATCGTGAAAGAAAACGGAGACGGAGAAAAAACGGATGTCGGCAAAAAGGTATCGCATTAAATTTGAATGCGATGGATTTTAAGTAAAAACGTAAATAAATAAAGATGTTTAAATTATCAAAGGTACAAGAAAAGCTCATAATCAACATGAATAATCAGATGAGCATCTTCATTAAAACCATTTAAGAAAAGTACCATCATTTGTGTGCTTTTATATTTTTTTCCAGATTTCGACTATTATTTTGTGGCAGTTAATTATCAGGACTGTGGAGTCGGGAAAAAAGGGTGACTCCTGGTTTGGCTCTAAATAAAAAACTAACTGTGATTACAAATTGTTTTGTTCAATCATTTCCGTCACTAAAAAAATTATAGTACATTTCACAATCAATTATGGTGAAAGACATTTTTTTTTCAATATTTTTAAATTATTTTTTCCGATTATTCGACTCGGAATCCACTTGCGAAAAATACACTTTACTCCGACCGCGACTCAGATTATTCTATTAATTATAATTTAAAGAACATCAAAAACAATAAATATTTTATTTGTGTTTTCTTATTCTTCTATTTCAATAGAGTATATTTTTTATTTTAACAGTATTTAAACTGTTGATTTCCAAATATTAAAATTATTTTATTTAGACTCAATTGAGTATTCTAGAGTAAATGTTATGTTTAATTCCTTTTTTGTGTTAACTACCATTTTTTGGGAGAAAGACAATATAATTACAAAACATAATATACATATATTTTGTTATTAAAACTTTCACAAAATTACTGCGAATCTAACAAAAACAAAAATATAATTTATTTTTTAGGATTAACTTAAAATATGTGCTCTTTTTTTCACAATGGCTATTTTCTTTGATATGAAAATTACATTTAATAAATATTTAAATTCAATTTTATATTAAAAATGAACATTGCAAAGTTACCGCCGAATCCATCGATTTTTTTAAAAGCTATATACCATATTTGCTTATTTTTTTATATTTTGTAAATATATAGTATGTAAGACCATCTCAATCAATTTTTATTCCTATATATCTGTCTGGCCAATGTACTCGGCAAGACAGTTTTTCAGTGATCAGATGAAATGCAATGATAAAAAATACATAATATATCTGATAATGCCTTTCTTACAAGAAATGATAGTTTATCTATTGATATTTGGTAATAAAATTTTCTGTCTGTGACGCAAGTTTTATACATTGTAGACACAATTTTTCCGACGTTTTGTAGGAAAGAGTTGTTGTTTCACATGAAAACACGAAAAAGTGGTTATTTACAATGTTTTCGTTTTAATGTATGTCAATATTATTATACGTCATTCATATCGCTGCAATGAAACGACTTTAAATTTTTTTTGCTACAAATACACTGTTATGGTATATTAATTGCGATTATTTATATTTATTCAATTTGATATCAAACGAAAACGTGATTAAAAACAAAGCTTATAATCTTTCTCATACAAATGAAATAAATTTGTTTTAATCACAATTAGGAATTCATCATATTCACTGTTGGCTTTTCTATTTCAATTGTGTCATTTTAATGTTCATATAAAACAATCTCATCTGAAGTTTTCATTATTACAAATTTATCATTTAAGTACATTATATCATTATGTATATGAGCGATATAAAGTAAAATTAGTTGAGCTTCATTGTTAAGTTTGGCTATTCATTATTCTCGAGAGAGGCGCTACCTTTATTCCAAATTATTCTACTAGGTGCCATCATTATGTTATAATACAAATAGAACGCACACTTTTATACGTACGGTTTAAAGTAACAATGAGCACGTGAATAACTTTTCATTGCCATTAAATTTTATGCGCAGAGTAGTTTGATGACATTCAGGTCGGACATAAAATTATATTAATTCAGGATGTACAATCATAAGGGTTGTGATAATACTATTTAATTGAAAGCATTTATTCTACAGTAATAGATAAAATCACATAAAATTGGAGAATCAAAAAACACCAATGCTTGAATGTATTAACTTCGTATACTGCGTAAAGTTTGAGTAATATCCGAAAAAATTAATTTTTTTTACTGAAATAAGAGGGAAACATCGAAAAACTATTTGTACACTAAATTAATTGGCCCGAACTAGCTTCGTTCACCGAGAGGGTATTTTCAAATGATGAGGAATTACAATATGATCATTTGTACAAATTTGATCTATTTTATTTATTCGTATCATGCAATATTATTCACTTAAAATTGAACATATAAACCTGAAACAGTTATTTTAAAAAGTAGATTTTCGTGGATTTATCAAAGTTAACTGTTTTGTTCACCGACGTTGATTATAAACGTTTTTCAGGGCTTTATTTTTTCTCCTTATATTACTGGATCACTTAAAACATGATGTCTAGTAGCTGAAGTATACAAGTTGTTATTTATTCATAAAAAGTGTGGATTCTTTCTCGGTGATCCATTTTCACTATACATAAACTAATGTAATCTGACTGAGAGATGACGCTCATGGGCTTTCGTCTACTTGGTTTCATTGTTAATGTTTAATTCTGCAGTCGAACCATTTTATTTTTTATTAGGTTTTTAAAGGCATCGGCTGTCTTAATATCAAAAACTACCTAAAACTAAAAATATTCTACTAAAAAGACTGTGACATGCGTTTTCGTTATATAAAAAAGCGATATACTTCTCGCTATTATTTTTTGTCGATTAGGCATCTATCTTGAGAAGATAACGCCGAAATGCATTAATATTATGCCGGGAGAGTCGTGCATGATTGGAAGCCCATTTTTTGGTGATTAAACTTTTTCAGCGAAGTGGTTGTTGAAACCAACAGAAAAAGTTTTAAGATAAATGTTGTCTACGGACAAGGCAGGTAAAGGGACGAATTATAAACATTTTAAAAATTTAAGAATAGCTTCGTTGTCTCTGTGAATGATAAGTCACCGTTGTATATTTAAAAATATATTATTATCTTTGTAGTGGACACATGCGTGACTCAATCGACATATTTTAGTGTCGTGTATTATAAAACGTATTTGTTTCCTAAATTCAACAGATATCGCCAACTTACTGTTTTATTTTTTATCATCAACGCACAATCCAAATTTCTTTTAAAGCTTAATAGAATATGTATATCGTTAATTCGCGTACTCCAGTTTGACATTAACGGTGAACGTGTAGCATCGTGAGCGTGCGTCATTTTTCAGAATTTTGACAGGTAGATAAAATAATGCAAGCTTTTGAAAATACACAAAAATGCTATCGTTTTCGTAATTAAAAAGCAGTCAATCAAACATCACTGTATATTTTATGCACTGCATTGAAAAGTTCAAATCAAACTGCAGGCACCGTTTCCAAATGTAAAACATATGTTATGCTTTGGTCTGCGCTTATAAGGAATATAATATATTTAAACAAAACTAGTAATGGTCTGAATAAAGATTAAATGAAAAATAATATTACTTAGAAGCTTACTTTATCATGTGGATTTATTATAGTATGTTTGCATCTATGTACGCTACCAATGTGGAGCATATGGCCTCTAATGGAGGTACCTCAACAGAAGTTTAAGCTAGGGCAGGACTAGTGGTTAACTAATACGCTCTCGCTACGCTCAGTTATTGGAGAATGCGAAGGGGAAGAGGGAATTTATTGACTTTACAAACCACCATGTTTCGAACAGAAATCGATAAATCGATTGAAAAAATGCTGTTCGTTTTGGGATTCGAACCCGTAAGATCCGGCAGGGGAGCCAATGACGCTAACCGCTGCGCATAGGACCTATACCGATATATAGTATTACGTTAGTACATTTTTTAACCCAAAAACAATTATTTAACACAATCACCGCAAAACGACTATTGTAAGCTAAAAATGTACGTATTAAATAGGTGTTTGCTTACGTAACCTTTATAATATGTAAATGTATAGTGAATCAATTTTGAAAATTTGATCCAAATTGATCACCATTAATGTATAAAGTTCTTAAAATGTACACAGATATACACCAAATTACCGGCCTTTAATCAACTTTTGGCCCGCGCTCAATGAAAGTATGACAACTCAAAGCTATTCATCATTTTATCACTTGCAAATGTTATAGCATGTGGACACATGTATTACATTTCCCCTTTCCCGGATCGTTACAATTAGGAGCAGGTGTTGGCGAGGGAAATTCCACAGGTGGTTATCAATTATCACCCACTCTGCGTTTTTGCATGAAAAACGCGTCGGAATAAAAACTTTTCCAGCCCTTTTAAACGCCGCAAAGCTTTTTCTATATAAGTAATGTATATCTGTCAGAATAAGCTGCCCAAAACGCCTCAACATATTGTTTTGTTTACATACGTTCCAGCTATGTTCATTACCATACAGGATGCTCTTTAAGTAAATCCAGTACATTGACTTTCCTGTTGTGTGAATAATGCCTCAACATCACAATATTAAATAATTATTAGATATTAACATCGTCTACACGTATTTAACTATTCAAGAGAATAAATACTTTTAAAATGTTTTATAACCTTCAAATAAATATTGTAATATTTACAATGCTAACAATATTTTATCTTACTATATTATTTATGAATACTGCTTATTAATTTATAACTTAAGTTACCGGTGATATCCAGAGATTTTTTGTTGTGATAAAACTTTTACACAGCGATTCACGGGCTTAATTTATGTAAAGTAACATTTGTGATTAATTTATTTTCTCATCAAATGATTTGAATTTCAAAAATATTTTTATTCGAAATGATTTATTTTTAGGGTAACTTAATCATACGTATTTCTAATATAAAATTATATTTTATTTTGTGTTAATTATGACAAGTGTTTCGCTTTTTTGAGAACCATTATCAGACTTCAGACTGAAGATGATGGTTACATAAAATTGTATTTTAAATGTGTATGTACTAGTCAATCATTGTATATTTAAAAACTATCATGAAAAATAAAGTATGATTAAATCACATTATAGTGCATGCTGTCATTATGGCTATGAACTATGAACAAACCATGAACAAAATTAGAACTGACATTAGTGTTAGATCAAATAGTCAAATAGTCAAATATGGAAATATATTTTTGACGTAATAATTTTCTATTACCCTTACAATGCTAAGCCATTGGAATATTAACAAATAAAATAACACAACAAACTGTATATTAGAGCCAAAAAATACACGAAAAGTGCGTTAGGTGTGGCAATTATTTAGCAAATACAAAACCCTAGATGTCAAAGCTTCTTTGTGTTTTCCTTTCGTTAACAATAGCAGAGCTTTGTTTTGACGACAAATTAAAAATGATAATAAAACTTTCATTATTTGTATAAATGTTTTTTTATAAATGCCACCGCCTAACTACGACAATTTAAAGCGATTTTTCAACTTTTTTGAAAGAGATTTGAAAAAATAATAACATTTTTGAGTGATGACCATTCCATTGTACTTCCTTAAATGCCTAAAGTTTCAGCAATTAGTTTTCTTAATTAAAGATTTTTTAAGCTCCTTTTCCCAGACGTTTTCATTTTTAATATTATATATTGATAACCGATTCAACTTTTTATAACATAGTGACACATTATAATGATATGCAATAAAATAACGTATACCCGTAAATTTTATGTAAGCCTGTGAATTATACAATGTTTTTTTGCTTTCACCTTATTTCGATTGTAGACTGACGGTGAATTCTCGTTTAAGTTTCCGCCAAGTCAAAGATTTGATTTCGGTTGTAGGTGTTCTCGTTGATTTTTTTTCTTCCCAAATTTGCTTCATTGACTTTTTCGCCCCCCTTTTACATCTGTTTTTGATTACATTCATTACGTAACCATTCAAACAATAACATCTCCGCCACCACTCACTTCTAGTGTCTGCCCTTAACCTACTCTTCAAGTTATAAGATTACATTAGTTGATATTTGCCTCTTGTCAATTAATTAGGTTAATACAAGTAATCATGTTTATATTTTACTTTATGCGAAAAAGTTAAGTCCGCTATTAAAGAAGACAAGAAATTCATTAAAGTTAATCGTAAGATAATTCCATTAATAATACACAAGGAAAAACAACTGGATATGTTTTGTATGATCTGGTGAATATTCTGAATTCTGATGATAGCTAACTTCCGGAGACGTTCTATAATAGTCAAATAATTTCAGACAGAAATTACGCAATATCAACACGAATGATAAAGTTGACAATACAAATAAAAAAATACCCTGACCAAAAAACTTATATTTTGATATTGAAATTAACACACAATCAGTTTGAGGACAATTGTAACTAATTGACGTCCCTGAATATGGGTGACCCTTAAATTGCTTAAATATCTAATCGAATCCAACTGGTATCAATCTAGTGGCTTAGTAAGCAGGGTGCCGCATGAACTGACCGAGTATAACAAAGTACAACGGAAGAAAGCGTGCAGGTTTTTGAAAATTTATAACTGGTGCCGAGAAATGGATGAACTACAATAAAATGAAAAGAAAAAACACGGATTTTCAAGACACAAATACTCTAACCCGAAAGTCAGGATTAATATGACAGAAGGTTATTTTGTGCATTTGATAAACAAAAGTAATCATTCACAATGAATTAATAAAACCTGGCAAAACCTTAACTACAGCAGTGTATTTCCGACAGATTCTACCAAAAGCTGAAGGAAAAAGCAAAACCTTTAAAATAGCCATATAAAAACAATTATATTCTAATTAAAATTTCCATTAAAATTCAGGATTGTGTGTGTATGAAATGTATAGATAAAGTATCTTTACATATATTATCTGTATATATGTATTATGTTCCCCTTTACCAATAACTGAAACTCAATCGAAACAAAACTTTAATTTCGCTTTACATGTTTATGTATTATTATTAAAAGAATTTAAAATAAAAAAATAATGTATAATGTTTGAGGTGTCCAAATAGTTGACATTACATTAAATTACGAAATATTGTTGTACACTATTTTGTTCAATCATAATCGTAATTTATGAGCTTAATTTAAGCATTATCATCATATCAGATACTAATAAATATATATTAGATGGGGCATTATATTGGTTAATGGATAACCTATCAATCAAATAAGCATACACATTGGGGAGAATGTAATTATTATTACTAACGTATAAAAACTTGAAACGCAATGAAAAAACTTACACATTACAAAAAAAAGTAATATGTATATTTTCGTAGAAACAATCAATAAAATAAGTTTGCTAGCTCTTATTTTATGAGATTCTTCTAGTTACGATTCCACAATTCAGAACTTTTACTATATAAAAAGTAATCTTTTTATACGTGCACTTTTGAATTTAAAAATATGATACACACTCAACTCTTTTTTAAACGGTAGATGCGTTCAACAAAAAACCTTGTAAAAAAAAGACAGAATTCGTAGAAAAATTTACGATTGGTTACCTGAATTTAAAAATCTTAGTGATATATAAATAGCAAAAATTAATCAGTTTTAGGATGTTCACTGTCAATACTTGATATAAAGGCATTATATTAATAAAAACACAATATTCCTTTGAACTTTATTCCACTTTATTTGAGAGGTCAGGACCGGTTTCGCTCATTGCGAGCAAAACTGATAAGAAAAACAGAAAATTATCATTAAGTTATTTACTTTAGTAATGTAGAATTTTGTATCACTTTGTTAAAAATTTCTCAAATTTTAATTATATTTGTAATTACCATCAGTCACCACTTAAAATTTGTTAATGTTTGATAATTTTTAATTATATGTTAGAGGTGTTAAACATTTTAATTTTGTATATTTATAGAGTCACTTATACTGCGATTTGTAAATTCTTTTCGATGTCAATTGTTGCTTCCAACAATTTATTTCAATTTATTTTTGTATAAATATATTTTGTATAAAAACTGTTTATATATTTTTCTTATCAGTTGAAAATGCTCGCAATGAGCGAAACTGGTTCTTACTATCCTACTTATCCTTTTATTAGGAAATTCGTTATACGCTTCTGTGTTTTTTTTCTAAGAATCGTTTTGTAACAAATAATTCGTGTAAAAATATAGTATTCGTTCTTCTTAGAGTAGGGCGTTATTTTTAAATCACGTAAAAAAAGAGTTAAAAAGTGTATACTATCATTCACTGAGCTTCATTTGGCTTCATGCAGGATTATAGGTCATCTATTGTTTATTTGATTTTAGCCTAACTAGACCTGACCAGTTGTTTCATGCTGCTATTATCTATACGAGTTTTTTGTTTGAAAATTAAACGCTGTCCATAAAGCTAAAATATCATTAAAAAATATGTCAGTAATAAAATAAAAAATACTACAATAAAAACGTGACAGAAACCTGCCTGAATCATTTGAAAATGATAAAACAGAAAAAATGTCGCCGGATTATCAGATCAATGATCATTCTTTTCAATGTAAGTCGCAATGGAAACACGTGTTAAGTGAAACGGCTGAATTCCACTGCGAAGCGGCCGGACCGTATTTCGGTAAAATTCACGTTATTTTCTTTTTGTTTTTCTTCATATAAAAGTCACGCGCAGACACGTGCAAACTTCAGAGCTCATTATATCTGCAATCGACTGTTGCTTCCTTTATTTAGGTAACCGTATCACCGCTTAATTATAGGTGGACTTATATTTAATCATGATCGCAAACTACTGATAAATATTTTGTTACACCTAGCTGAACACAATTTATCGATGTATATAAAGTATTATGGATACTATTATAATTATAGATAAATTTTTTCTAGTATCATGGAATCATTATTTTGTCAAAAATTATTGAGAATAATTTATTACAATTTGAAATTTGAAAATGTTTCATCAAGCACGACCAGGAGTTTTTTTTTTATTTCAAAATTTATATCAAAGGTCTATTTTCCAATGCTCCTTAAAAAATATGTTAATAATCATGACCTAATATTTAAATAAAATTCAATCTTATAAGAATTTATTTTATAATTTTTCGAAAATGAAATTTAAGAAAGCAAACTATTTTAAAAATATTAATTAGTTAAATAGCAAGCTCAGCGCTATTTCAAAACTCTAATCGCAGTTGATTATGTTTTATATTGAAAATAATTTTGTTTTCATCATTTATTTGTCAAATCGTATTCAAATTATCAGTTTATTTAGTTCCACATCGTTGACCTTTATGCTATAATTACTTTTTTGCTGTTGTAATTTTCAATCCATGGCGACAAGGAATTTTATTTACAAATTACACCTTTTGTACTAATCCCACAATTTTATCGAAGGACCTAGACCGATTTCAACTGCGAGAATTTTCAGAAAATGTATTTGGTAATAATTTGGAAACTTGTTTTTTAGTAAAAATACATACCTAATTGAAAAAAAACACTTTTTGTACTCATTTTACATTATTCATAATAAATAGATCAGTTTTATCAACTGATAAAATATAAAACGATACAGGGCTGTATATATTTATAAGAAAGAATTAAGAATTAAGATACGGCGTTAAAAACAATATGTAAAAGAAATATAAAAATAATGATATAAATTATACAATTAATGAATATCACCAAATTATCTATAATCAAGAGTATTTTAATATTTAAATAATAATTTAATAGTTTGTTTTAGTTTAATGTCTTAACAGCAAGAAGTGAACACATTAAATGCAAAAAAAAATATAACCTAATTTAACTGATCTGAATTGAATTCAATGTAAAATATTTGAACATTATTTAAATCGTATTGAACGTACTGGAAAAACAAACTGACAAATTTATCGTATCGCAACATCAAATTTATAATGTTTATTTTATTAAATTAAAAAAATTAATTCGTATTTTGTTTTCCCTAATAATTATTTTTACATAATTGTCACATCGAAATTCGCATTAATGGTGGATAATTTTTGAAGAAATTATATCATTATATATATTAAATGTTAAATGAATGCTTTCAATTAAATACCAAAAAACACGCTTTAGCTATCTGCACACGTTTAGGAAATACCTTCGTCTTGTAGAATTCTAAATATTAAACTATGTTGATATTGTTTATTTTGCACAAGCCCACGATAAAAAATAATAACAGATGATGAGAAAATTTCATCAGTTTCAAAGCCAAACATGAAACAGTAATTAGGCGAAGACACCGAAACCAGTAAAGTACGTTAAACATTGTGAATATTTTAATAGTCATCTAAAATAACACAGTTTATAATACTATTCACTGTACGTAGATAATTGTCAACATTAAATGTTGCCAAGAAGAAATTTTGTTAAATTGCTACTGAATGTATTTCAGGCATTAATCCAATAATGCTTTAAAATGTGGTAAAGTTGCGATATTACATTTATAATATACATTTTTTTAAAATATAAATTTCACATTTTAGTATAATTGAGATGCTTTTCGATTATTTGAGAAACATCTTTAGACAGTATAAATCGATTATATCTCTGCATTGATTTGTGTTAAAGAATTATGATACTCTCTCAAATATAACTAACGTAAGATTAATTCAATACAAGAAAGTAAAAAATTGAATGTCGATGACTGATTGATATTTTATGTTGCTTAAAAAAGCATACAAATGGCTGAAAAATTGATAAAAACTTTCATAAAACACATATAATTACGATGACAAATTTTATTCCGGTACATTCTGCTACAATATTACTGAAAAGTGCAAAAACGTTGTCAATTCAATAAAAAAAAAACATTAGCTTTTTATTTATGTGCGATTTATAAACAATGATATTATATTACTGAAATGAAGATTAATTGTAAAATGTTTTACATCATGAAAATCTACTTACAGTAAGTATAATATTGAAATTTTGGTTTGTGTCACGTTTTAAAGGATTAAGCCAGAAATATTACATCTAAATCTAATTACCGTTATTTTGCATTCTCAGACATTGATATAGTATGTATTGTATATGTATACGATTAAAATATTAATACATGAAAGTATATTCTATAGTATATTCTATAGTATATTCTATAGTATATTCTATAGTATAAAGCCATATTATAGTACATTGAAGAATAAAAATAGGAATGATAAGATAAATTCGGTTAGTCTAATCCGATAAAAGTGCTTTATGAGTTTGATAAAACATCTTATTTTCAATTGTTTTTAATGAAATTTATAAATTAGAAATTCATTGAATCATTAAAAAAACTTGTTCCAATGCTGATGGCATATAATCTGCTGGACTCAACTAGTTGCTATATTTTTCTTGAAATCGCTACAAATTACGCCCCGATCTTTAAATAATATTATGCTTTAATTGGTTTATTTTTGTGTCTCGAGATGTTTTAAAAAGTGTACAACATATTTTCTCATCTGCGATATTTTTTACATGTATTCATTTTATGGAATTCAAAAGTGTAATAACATAATTAATATTATATTTTATTATTTAAATAATCTGAATTCCCTACAAAGTTATATCTCTATATACACTAATATATTTTCATTTGCTACGCGAACTAGAGCTTAATTTAAAAATAAAGATATTAAGTTCTGATTCATTCAATAGATTTACGAACAATTTACTTCATGTTTTGTCATGATGAATTTTACATAGGCAAGAAATTTCTCGTTGCAATCTTATCCATAATCTACTTTACTTCATAGATTCAGTGGTGTACTACTTACATTGTATATATTCAATAATATTAAGGAAAAGATTGAAGGCAAACTATATGTCGAAAAATTATCTGCAAGACTTTTTAGTTTATTTGATATTAGTATCACTAATATTGCATCAATCAAAATTAAAAACTGACAAAAAGTTTAGGAAATATTTGACACAAGCTTTATTTATTTTATTTCTTCCGAAAGTTTTTGAAAACCATTTCAAATTTCCGTCAAAATATGTATATTTACTTTGTACAAAGATGGAAATAATATTAAAACGAGTTAATATTTTATTTTATTTCCGATTACGTATTGCTATTTTTCAAAGTTGAACGCCAGTGTAATGACTGCGTGGGCATATCATCAGTACGCACGTTTCTAAGGCTTTCATATGAAAACTCCGCTATCGATGATCGAGAGATGCCTCGTCGCCGATTGGTCAACCGCCGTGTGACGTCACCCCTCCCGTTTTCCTATTGGCTCGGAAAATCGGTATAAACACGCGGGAAAAGTTAGCTGGTCGCAGTGTACCCCTGACACGTTGGCAAGTAACTACAAAACCAACGACATCCCTCGCTCCAGTTTACCGTTGGCCGACACCGAGCCGCAATTTTATTTATTTTAAAAATAATTAATATTTTTGTTTTCAAACAGTTTTAACGTACGATCAAAAGTTTGTTGCAGAGAACTTCGTGTTTCCTGTACATCACTGACAAAACATCGATACGAAGTGAGTATTTAAATCATTTACTATTTTCACCATCATTAATGGATACATTTTTATTACAATGAATGCTACAGGAGAAAAATACATTTTAGCTAACTCACAAAACGACAAAAAATCTATAAAGTTTGTTTTAGATATCATTATTGAATACACGATATTATAATTTTATATTAAAATAGATAATTACACTCGTTCATAATATATCGTTTTGAAATATTCAAAAATAATTCTAATAAACATAGTATTTTATTTTATATCTGACATATTTATGATAAATATATGCATAACTTGTAAGCAATTCCGAATCTAATTTAATCAACAAACCTTTTTAAGACTCACCGGCAATGTTTGGAATGAATTTTCTTTATCAATATCTGATAAAAAAATATATACATGTCGTGAATTGAGTGAAAAATTTAAATAGATAATTTTCTTGAAGAAACCTAAGCATTCGTACGCAATGAAAATTGTATTTAATGATTTCACGATATCTATAATGTGTTCGTTAAAATATCTGTTTATAAATTAGTAAGTTCTCAAAAAAATAAACTTTATACTCAGCATATTTTTTTGGCTTTTAAATATATAATATATATTTGGAAAAAAATCCCTTATGGATATCTTATTGGCATTGTTTATTTTCAAGATGAATGCGCAAACTAGTCGTAGAGTATATATTTATTTTTCATTGAACAAAACAGTTATTTGTGGAAATACTTAATTTTTGTAGATAACATATATTTTTGTAAAACTGTAAATTATTTCGATTCACAAAGAATTAATAATAAAATTTGAAAGTTTCAACTACCTGTTCTTTTTCGTTAAAATTCTCCGACGGTATCCATTTAATAAATTTGAATTAAAAATATAACATCAGTAGAAATTATCATACAACTTATAATTTAGGTTACATGTTTACAGATATGTATTATAATTTTTCTTTTTAAGATTGACAATAGAATGAAAATTTAAAAGAAAAATCTCGTCAAAAAGAGTACGATAGTTTTACTAATACAATAGGAAAACTTAAATAATCAACGTAACTATATTTGAAGTCCATTCAAAATATCTTACATTCAATACCAGCGTAATTTACTTGGCATTTTGTTCAATGAATACTTGAGCATGCAGTTAAATTTGTTCAAATAATAATGACAAATTGTAACATGATTGCTACATAACTTTAACTCTGACATATAAAAAAATCTCACAACTCTAAACTTATAACGACCTGCCTAACATATTTTTATTGTGGTAATTGAGTCCCGCTTTGTAGCAGCGTTGCACTAGGCCTGTGGGGATGAAAAGTTACCGTCGGTCCCGTGACGCCCGCCTCGATTGGACGCCGCGACGCGCCGGCATTCGACGGAATTCCGAATCCGATTTATTGCAATCAAAGCAACAGTTAAGAAAACTTTCTGCTGCATTTGTTTTACTGAAATACAAAAATCGTTTTTCGAGTAGCGCACTGTAAAATTCAAGAAATTATCAGTTTTTTTATATTGCATAGACATATAATAATATCAGCTTTATTATGTCACTAAAATTAAATACATAGTTATCACGCGTCTCAGCATCAATACTTTGAAAAATCAACCAGTCAATTTTATCTTTCTACGGGAATGAGCCAAAGATTTTTGAAATCTTCAAATATTGTGGTGAACTGGTGTCGATTTTGAAACATTATTAAAAATATAAATTGATTAAATTTAATATTTTCAAGTATAGTTAAAGAATACTAAGAATTATTATATAAGCAGTTAAATTATTATGTGCTATAAATTACTATCCAGTCGTTGTTATGCAGATAATTAAACGAGAAAGATTTATTTTCAATACTGTTTCTATTTTTGATGATTAAAAATAAAGTTCATTTTCACGAGTGCTTTGAAAATGTCCATATCAATTCTGAAACAACTCATTTAAATATACATTACAACAGAAGCATAAATATGTTTTAACTTAAAATAGCAGAATATCTTATTTTGCTGAAATTAGTTTATAATGGAAGAAATCTAAGACCTCATTATGAAAAGAATAAATGATTGCCAACGGAATTGTTGAAACACAACTTCCTCTTTATTAGTTGTATAAATGGAGATAAACATAATTTATTCCTAAGTAGATAGATGTATTTTGTATACCTTTAAGTTTTATCCGTCGATTGAATTTATTCTGAATAATTGAGCTATCGGATATCAATTTTGCAAGTTTAATAACTATGTACGTTTCAGCTTTTACTTTCGATTCAATTTGATGAAAAAAATACCACAAACAATCTTAAATTATCACTACAGAATTATAATGTGCCCCAAGGCTTGGGAATTTCCGGAAATGAGTAATTATTGATGTCTTTTCGGTTGAGAAATAATAATTTATTGGTATATATTATGGTAATCATACATAGTAATTCAATCAAACAAATATTATTAAGTAAATGAATGTTTTATTTAATTATTTTTTATTAGTATACATCAACATTTCTTTCTTTCCGTCGATAAACAGCAAAGAATTTTCTTATTTGAAAATTACGTTTGAATACATATTAAACACACTATGAAATGATCGATTACTTTTTAATAAAACTAGCTAAATTTAAAAAATATATTGCTGCTGAAGCTTTTTGAATTATCAAAAAGCTTAATGAAAATGATTGCGACTAGAGATAAAAAAAACACCGGTTATTACAAAGTATTCAAATTTATTTCAGTTCCATCAATATTTTAAAACATAATCTATGAAACATTAAATATTTCACGTAATATGTAAGGAATTTAATTAATATCAATTTATCTTATCTAAGAACTAAAATTACCGGGTATTCAGTATTATATTATTAATTGAATTAAATCTTACTTACAACTCTATTTAAGTGTAAAATATAACAATGTGTTTTGCTGTACAATAATTAAACTACTCATACTGATGATTCGGCATCACCCCATCTTCAAACTATGTTCATATAGATTTTCGTTTATTATTTCCTGTAATATATCTTAATGAATAATCGATAGCAGTACTTCTCTTTGAGCCATACACATAGTCCCATTTAAAACAAACCAAATATATAAGAGAAATTATGTTGATAATATATTGTCGTAACAGAAATAATCAGTTTTGATTTTTTTACCTAAAAGTAAATCAAAACTTTAGTATCATTTCTTCTAAAGGGAATATCATCAATGATGGCAATAATTTGCTCAAAATGGCTGTAAAATATTTTTTGTTTGAGATTCTGTTTTCCAAATATTGTTTCTCAAACAAAAAGACTTTTCCATAGCTATCCAAAAAATATCAACGAAACACGTTTCAAGCACGTTTATTATATAAGTGATTGGATAACTCGATGTTAAAATACTTTTCTCCAATCGGATAATACGCGGCTTTAGCTGTTTCAGAGAAAAAAATTCAATTAATATTGGTCAAAGAGTTTTCACATTTCTTTCTGAAATTCTTCGATTGTGTAAAAAATCGAAAGAAATATCCTTTTCAATTCAATAAAATGTTTATTATGAATTATTTAAGTGAAAAATATTCAAATATTTTTTCTTAAATAAAGTCATTTAGCGACTAGAACTCTTTTTAGAAGAAAGCTTTTTCGTGATCTATTTCTTTTAAAAATCCATCAGGAAACTCGTACTTCGTATTCACTTAGTAAGATAGAAAATGATGTTTGAAAAGACTGTTTTGATTTATGAATATGTTTTTTAAGTTTGATCTTATCTTATTGTGACATCCACTAAAATGGTTTATTTGTTTAAATGGCTTCCAAAATTATGGCAACGATAAAAAGACAAAAATTTATTCAAAGTAATTGATTAAAATTCTAAGGTCATAATGAAATAACTATAATTTATTTATGTTAATTCATTTACAGATATAGTTCTTAACTGATAAATCAAATTTTACTATACTTTTAATAATAGTGAAATAATATATGTATTCATTTCAAAAATTGCTAATAATGTATATAATAAGTGCTTTTGCACTAGATAACAAATTTCACTGGGGCGATGGGGAACTGTCTGTCGCCGTTGTTAGCTGAATTTTATATGAACTATTTAGAAGATAAAATTTTTAGAAACAAAACAGAAGCCAAACCTATAGTCTATTGGTTCCGATATGTAGACGATATTATTTGCTTGTTTAATGGAACGGATAGACAAATAACTAACTTTCATAACTTTATAAATTCATTAGATAAAAATATTAAATTCACGTTAGAAGTCGGAGGCAAGAATATTAACTTTCTTGACCTAAATATTAATATTGAAAACGGTTCTCACGAATTTAAAATATTTCGGAAGCCTACGTTTTCGGATACCGTGATACATAAGGATTCAATGCACCCATTTTCTTATAAACTAGCCGCTTTTCATTCAGAAATTCATAGACTTGTGAGTGTTCCTTTGAATGAAAAGAACTTTAATATCGAATTAAAAATCATCAAACAAATCGCCATCAACAATGGATACGATATGTCTCTTATAGACAATCTTTTATCAAAAAAACAAACTAAACTTGCAGAAAAAATGTTATTTCAAGGTACATTGTCAAAGGACATAGATCATACTAGGTATTGGCGTAGAATCATTTATTTAGGAAATACTAGTCTTAAAATTAAAAAACAACTAGCTGATAGTGTTAGACCAGCCTTTTACTGTAAAAGCTCTTTAGGCAAATTATTAGTTAACAATAAAGATAAAATACATTACCTAAATAAATCTGGAATTTATAGATTACAATGCTCTTGTTGTAATAAATTTTATATCGGCAAAACAGAGAGGACTTTAAACATCAGGGTATTAGAGCATATGGCAGCCTTTAGACTGAAAAAGGACACGTCTACTTTTGCTAATCACTTAATTTCGGAAGGACACGTGTTCAATCAGGAACAGGGGATAAAAATGTTACACCCAAATACGGACAGTCATAAGCTCTTTTTCCAGGAAATTTTAGAAATTAATAGGGCACAGTTACATAGTCTTCCGATTTTGAACGAGATATTAAACCTTCCTGGCTCTCCACTTCTATACCCTATATAAATAATATCATAAATAATATCATAAAACCTTTGCCGACAAACAAATAAATATAATTCTAAAAACCACTCACTACTCAAATCTTTGGGAATTCCCATGAGCTTACCCTTTTCGCCAGCGATGGCTTTAGACTCAGTGATACATTTATTTAATATATAAACACGAAACATCCATTTACTAAGCGTCAGTTCAAGTTCATCCGTGCGCTTGAACGCCTGAAGATGCCGAAAGGCGAAACCCGGGTCGTTAGTGACAAAATCTGTGGGAGTGTACATAATTTGAATGATTCAAATTTAATATTGAAATTCCACCAAGCACCTTCAGTCGAAATCTTAAATTAAACAAATTTCACGCTGAAGAAGTCAAAATTTGATATTGAAATATCCATGAAAACTTCTAGAATAAATTTTAACCGTACATTTTAGAGGTTTACATAATGAAAAATACACAAAATACAAACAGACATTCACAAACTCTTTTAAAGAATTTAACAAATAGAAAAAATCGTTGATTAGTTTTTTTTACTTTATTGAAATAAGCATTAGGTTGATAGAAAATATTTTGTTTAAATACGAAATCGAAAGGTTTAGTTATGTAATGTGAGCATAATAACGTAATAAATGATACAATGATTGCAGATTGTATTCATATAAATAGTTTGAAATATTCAATCCTGTGCAAACAAATATTTAGTGTACGTCATTCAAAAAGTATCAGTTGTGCCGAGCACTGGAAAACGAATCTCTGTTAGATTCTGATGAACGAAAGATGTCCACGTCGATAAAAAACATTCTTAGCGAATCTCCTCTCAGGGCAGAAACAATCGCCCCTTGTCATTTCACCATGTTCCCAGTATCCGCTTTATTCATATGAATTCCGTTGTCTATCTGCATTTACATTTCCTCGCTCACTTTGCTTTGACAATCGGAAAGTTAGCGCAAACTTTTCCACAAATACACTGACTGAATCAACTCCTTTACTAATAAAATAAAATGGCGACAACCGTTCTGTTTGCGTAAACATCTCTAGAATGCATTAAATTCAGAAGCATTATCTAATCTAATACTAAATATACGGTACCAAAGTTTTATTTTATATGTCCACACGACTGTAAAATACCATTTTCAGTCGTCTCCGTGGATAACCCTGTACGATTAAAAAGTTTTCTTCGAAAAACTAAAAAGTTTAGGATCGAACGAATACTCGGCATACCTTTGCTTTTGGGTAAACTTTAAGACCGGCAATCGTTTTTGAGTCGTTTGAAGAATTAATTGATGAATTCATCTATGGCTGATAAAGATAATAGACGATTCAGTGAGATCAAAGAGATCAGACATTAGGTAAAGTTGAAAACAGAACGTGGAATAAACACTGATATTTGACGACCGGAACGAAGAGAAAATTACCTATGTTAATTTACAAAGAAATAAATTATTCGACAAAGCTTTAAATTTAAATTTACACGTTGACATTGAAATACTTGATAATCGATTCACACTTGCGCCACAAAGAGCTTAATTAACGTTCAGCTAATCTTCGGAAAGCAAAAATTTCTTTAATTCATAATGATTTATTTTTATCCTTTCTTACTATTATTCTTAGTCTATTTTTGAGTAATAATACGTTCTAGAATAATAAAATATGTAGTGTGTTATGATATATAAATTCATTAATAAAATAAGACTTTTTATGTTCATAACATTTTTATCTAATATTATTAAAAAAAACAAATTATTTAAAAAAAAATTAAGCTAATCTTTTTGAATAATATTGTCTCATGATTGATACCAGTAAATATGAAAAATATTTTGATAAATAAAGTAAAACACATTAAACATAACCTATTGCAATCTTTGAAAATGGGACATAAGACGATTTAATATACAATTTATTTTGATTTAATTCCATCAAATAACAGCACAGTTGTGTAGGTCTGATCGTTTTTTTTTTTTAATATAATATATATGTATTCATGATATTACTAAATACATTATAACATAACTGTTAATGCAAATGTAAAATTTATTTTGTTTTACTGTGTTCGGAATATTTTTTTCTTCCAAAATAACTAAATACAGTTGACGCTGTTGTTTATTCTGCTTTACTTACAAAATCATAGAATTACGTTATAATGAGGTAATGCTTTGTCATTTTTTTAAAATAATAAACACGATACAAATGTATAAATATAGAATACAAGTTTGATTTTCCTTTTATTAAATGAAATTAAATATAGAAATAGCTTTTTATTTTTGTTTTTAAATTATGGTATCTTATTTCAGTATACTAATATTTGTTTTATCGTGACTGATGGAAAATGATAAAAACGCCCACTTTGAATAACTAAGCAAAAAATAATATTTTTGGCACATATATTTATTCAGATTTCAAGTATTTAATATGAAAACAAAACTCGATATAGTCTACAAGTAATCGGTGGTGAAGTACAACCTTTAAAATAACTTTATTAAATCGGATGATATTTTAGAATACTTAACTACCTATGTCCTTTACAGGAGGATTTCTCACATTCTACCTGATTGGAAGCTCTTATTGATTGATTATCTACTTGTACTACTGTATAAATACTGCATTTATGTATTTCTATATTTAGTTTTTTTAAATCTTATAGAAGTACTTTCTGAAACTAAAATTGCATACATCGAGAGAGCAAAACATTATACTTCAAATAAACTATTTAATGTCGTAGAAAAATACTTAAACTTCAATTTCTACTTTCCATCCGAGTAAAAAAATTCATTCTCATCAATGTGAATCTAAGTGAAGGATGGGACATGGGACTACTTCCAACTATTTTCAACTCGTTTAACAACACCAAAAAAGCTACCAATGTAAAAAAATATTTTTTTATGTTCCAAACTTAAAGATTAGCAATCGTTAGTTGAACATCAAAAGCTTAAGAAAATATTATATATTAAGAAATCAATTATTTAATTTTGGCGTTGTATGAATAAAAGATTTCCAGTTTTAAAACTGTATGCCGCATTTTTCGCCATTGTCATCTTCAACGGAAAGTTAAATAAACGAATTACAAGGGAGGTACAAAAACATTTTTCACTCGTCTTTCCTGCTCGAGAATACCAGCTCACTATTCAGACAAAACTTTATTGAAATATTTATGAAAAATTAATATAATAAACTTTTCAACTGTTTTACATTTCAATGGTTTAAATCATATAAGCTTGCATTGCAACAAAAAAAGCAAAATAACAAAGATTTCAGCGTAAATTTTAAAAATAATGTTATATAAAAATATTTAAATAAATAAAATATGCAATTAATAAGAGAATTTTAAAATTTATTAACACGAGGAAAAAAATATTCACATATCTTAAAGTTTTGTTCTTTTTTATTCGGGTTTTTAACAGCGACTTATAATATTGTACATGTTATGTGGGATACGACCATTTGTAAAATTGTATACTACCACCAATCAAGATTTTTTTATCCACAAACATAATCTTATGATGGGTGGCATGAAAATTGTGGATTTATAAAATTGTAAGGATAAACTCATACATATACATATAAATATATAATTACTTAGATTATTACACATATTGTGCTACAAAATGATTAATAAAATGTCAACATTTTGTAGCACAATACGTGAAATAATCTAAGTTATTTTATATATTTTATATTAAAATGAACTTCCACAAAGTTACCGCCGAATCCGTCGAAAAAATTCATACACATCCGTTTTCTCTGTTATAACACTTTCGGAAAGTAAAAAAAATGCTAGCTTTCATTGACTTTTTTTAATGAGAAAACATTTTAACTGCAGGGAAAAGATATGATATTTTTAAAAAAACTACTGCCTAATTAATACCTTCAGTTTTCAGCAAATAATTGGTATTTCTTTTTGTTTTACTCATAAAGATTATGATATCGATTAAAAAATAAAATCATATCAATAGCAAAAATATTATAAAAAACTTTCAGTTATTTGTGTCTATTGAATGAGTTGTCAAAACCATTCTCAAATAGGAATAAGATATTGTACTTTAAAAATACAACTTCACATTTTTTAATCATTTTTGGCAGATGGCTTAAGATGAATTAAAGATACGATATCCAACAAAATTTGGACAAATGTTTCTTATTAGATATTAATTACATTTATATGCGAATGCATGCGACGTACGGAAATCTCCGATTATTCCAATTTGAATAAAAAAGCTCGTAAAGCTGCTTGATTGAAAAGCGATCTAATAAAACGTATAAAACCGTAAACGTTACGTTTCACGAGATTAAAGTTTTTTCGACGCGTGTTCTTGATATGTCATGCGATCTAGATAGCTTTTCGTTTGACGTTCACTGCACAGCTCTGCACATAAAAACGTCACGTGCAATGCATCTGCATTCACTGACTATGCGAACTTTCCTATCTAAATTAGACGCTCAACATTAATGATATATATCAGCTGGTACTTGCGTCAAAAAATCATATCTGTCTAAACTAGACTCTTGACAAATTCATGGCTATAAAAACGTAATAGTACAAGTAAACATTCCACACGATTCATAAATATTACCCGGAACAGTTACACTTGTGATATAAAATGGTGATATTTTGAGTCGGTGTAATATATTAATGAACGATGCTCATAAGATTTTTTATGAAATTAATGAAATGATTTGTGAATTATTTGACTTTACAGATTGACTGTGAAAAATAAATAATATAAATAATTGAATATCATAACAAAATTTAAGCAATAAAATATTAGACGAAAATAAAACATACCAATTTTAATATCTCTAATATCTTTAATCTCTGAAAGAGGCGAAACACGTGTCACAGTTTGTAACACAATACGGGGAATAATCTAAGTTATTTTATTTTATATTAAAATGAACTTCCACAAAGTTACCGCCGAATCCATCGAAACGTACCAATTTTATTTTTACTTAAGGATACCAAAGGGCTTAAGACGCTTAAGTAATATTATTGAGCTTGAGTCTCAGTACTCTTCACTTTCAATACTCACTGAAACATACATTGAATTTGTACAACTACAAGTGAGCCCCTAAGCCGTCGAAAACATTATTAACCCATTTGAGAATAGCGCTGATGATAATACAGGAAACTTGTAGATATACTATTATATTGTTTATAACATTATAGTGATCCAGGCTATGCCAAAATGTATCACTTAATGGCATTACCAGGTTATGCGCTTAAAGAGTCAGGCGGAACGATGAATAATGGAAACAAATAGATAACATGTGCAGTTTTAGTTTGATAATACACTTTAAAAAAAAATATATCAATAGTTACGTTTTTCAATATTACTATTTTTATTTATTGACTGCATAATTTATTTACAATGTATAACATTAAAATCGACAAAGTTTTTTACTTCACTTGTTTTACTGATTAAAATATTTTATTCTGAATGACATTTAATCCACCAGACTCGCATGCGGATTTTTATTTTAAATTTGGTTTAAAATAAAATTAATAAATTTAGGCAATGTTAAATTATATAAAACAGAGGTAGGCAATCTTTTTGACAGAAGGGCTCATTCATTTACCTTGAAACATAATTAAAATTTATAAAGTATTTTTAATGGATTCGGCGGTAACGTTGTAGGAGTTCAGTTTTAATAAAAAAATAAGTTTGACATTTTTATTACTCCAAGATACTTCTTATGGAGGCGAAACAGGTGCGAAACAAAATTTTAAACACACCTAGTGGAGTACAAAGTGATCAAATTTAATTTTATATTAAAAATTTCGATTTTCTGTCTGATGATGTTTCTTAAAAAGGTGAAAAAAGTGTCACAGTTTGTAACACAACAAGTAAAATAATATTTTTTTATATCAGATAGTCCAATCATATTCTACTGTGCATATTCGCACTGTGTAACTTAATATCAATCCAATTTACATTTCTGTAGAATGCACACTGTTAGCCTGGGTTTCGATTTAAGGTGCAATGTTTTGCGGTTGTTATCGTTACGGTTATCATTGTTTAAGCTGTTTCTGTAGCAAGACTTGTTAAATTAAATATATTTGTGTAAATAATAATCGTAATAAATATATCTTAAAATATAAAAAAAGTCAGAGACGATTTAAATCGTATTGTCACTGCTCACTTATCAAACGTAGATTTTTCATATTAAATGAAACGCTTGGTAATTAAATGTTTATCACAGGAGTCGCGCATCGGTGATATAAAAAAAATTTGATCATACATACATATCAAAGACAATTATTTTTTATGGTTTATCGCAAAATATTGTTTGAAAAATAATATACACGTACTCAGGAAGCAATTGATTTAGTTTTACGAGTGTTGTCAAACAATTTTGATAACTTTTTCAGAATAAAGTAATCCCTACAACTGTGCTTAAACAAAATTTTGTTCGCGCATATCTTAGATAACTTGATAAATGATGAGAAAAGATAAATGATATATTACATTTATCAACTTTCTCACTCTGCTATATTAATTTTAATTGATCTTAAGTGTAACGACTAGAAAATTTGTTTCGTATGAAATACCGATCAATTTATTTAACGATGTGGCAATCAATTTTACATATAAGTTAAAATATTACATATAAGTTCTATCAATAGTATTTCAACTCACTAAATAAACTAACGGAATTACGTCGTCTGTACTTAAACGTTTAATTTTATCGATTTTTAATATATTATTGAAATAAAACATTACTCAATTTACTGATTTAATGTTCATACATCTTTTTTTTCATTTTTTTTTTTGGAATTCCATTTAATTAAAATAACACATAAAGGTAGTAAATACACATATTTTTATTATTATAAAAACTAATTGTCAATCAAATATTATATTATAAAGTGTATACGCCTACCATTCAAATAGCACAGGTTTATATTTGTTTAGTTATGATAAATAAATAAAATATATTTTTACTTTATTGTATCTAAATAGTCTCAGAAAAACTTTTTGTAACCAAACTTTATCTTCATCTTGTGACATAAATGAACTATTTATACTCGTTGAATTATTTCAGAAAATCCATTTCACTAATAAATCTTTAAAAAAATCTAATTTGGTTACATCGTAATTACATTGAAGTAACTTGACAAGATTTCCTTGGAAACAATATTATGATTAGTGAAGGGAACCATATTAATTTTGATTAAAATCTTGTAACGTCTTATCTACATAGGTAAACTTATCATTATAAACTATAGATAGACGATGGAAGAAAGTGACTGCGCCGATATCACATTAAATGCATACACAATATCAACAAAAATAGTCATCAAATCGGCATTACTTTAAATTTTCACCTACGATAGATGTTATAAAAATAATCCGAACCACACACAAAATGTTAAATAAGAAAATCTATAATATCTTTTTTTTTCACTAAAAAACTTTCATCAAAAAACTGTGTTAAAAAAGTGATAAAATTCATAGAAAGATTACTTCTCTAAATTCTAAAAACCGAACACGATCAAATAACAATTTGAAAAAGAACAACATTGTGGATAATTGTGTATTGTATATATAGATAATTGTGTAAAAAAAGTAATAATAAAAACCCAATAAGTAAATGGCTAGTATTTTTCCGGTCAGAATTTATATAACATTGGTCAGAATTTATTTTTAATGGTCATAATATATCGGTCAGAATAAATAGTCATAACTTAAATGAAATTAAAAAAAACCTCACCTAACTTAACCAAAATTGTTATAAATTATTCTGACCGTATATATTTTTATTCTGACCGTTCATATTTTTATTCTGACCAAAAATTGATTTAAATTCTGACCATTTAATTTGTTTCCTAAGTAAATTACACAACATCTATTCATACACTGGCTTAGATGAAATACACAATACATTCTGCCATCCACTCTAACATTCTAATTTATAGTAAAAAATTAATATTATATTTAATAGCTTACGTGTTTCTTGGAACGATAAAAAATATGGCATTATTCAAAATAAAATTATTATACAAAGCTGAATTAATATAAGTTTTAACTTCGTTCTGATGAAGGCATACGCCGAAATAGCTATCAACTATGTTTATATAAAATGATATTTGTAGAACTAAAATACTTTGCTATTTTTTCATCTTATTATAATGAAGTTCTACCAAGTAAATTTAATTTTAATTAATATTTTAACAAATAGAAAATAATACTATTCATCACTACATGGCTACATACGAGAAATTTTGTGAGAGACTGGACAGAAATCGGTTTCATCACTAGAAATTTCTGACACATGTAATGTGTTAAGATCTAATGAAATCTTTTGAATATTATTACTATCTTGTGTTGTTGAATTTATTGTTATAAGAAAATCCTATTTTATGTCTGGAAATCGTTTTAGAACAAATAGTTCGAGTAAAAATATAGCATTCGTATTTTTTAGTTATTTCAAAATCGTGTAAAAAAATTGAATGTACATACAAAGTCTCACGAACTTGGATAAAAAAAAAATACAAAAACCACACGCATTTCTCTGAGATCGTAAATAATATAGCACTTTTTAAAAGATGTAGGCATAAGTATTGTGACTTTTTATTGATACATTTAATGAGTGCGCTATTCCATCGATAGTATTTCCTACTCACTTATACCACAGTACTGTTTTCACACATCTAGAGAATATTGAAATCCCTATTATGCCTTGTATTCTAAATCTCTCTATGCTTTTACTAATATCATGCTCACTAAGACTAAAAACATGTCAAATAATACGTTCAATCAGACACTATCTCCATATACACAGCACGTACGTCTTGAACGACTGCTTTCATCTATGTAGTAGGCAAGAGTTTTCGATAGTGATGTTTTCTCTCGAACGAACGAGCCAGAATTTCATTGTGCCGTGAATACGGGTACCGTTGAAGATAAGCAAGCCATGTCAAAGT
This sequence comes from Himalopsyche anomala, assembly GCA_031772345.1. Classification (NCBI taxonomy): domain Eukaryota; kingdom Metazoa; phylum Arthropoda; class Insecta; order Trichoptera; family Rhyacophilidae; genus Himalopsyche; species Himalopsyche anomala. The sequence goes on from CM062825.1 coordinate 31,723,439, forward strand.
GACAATTATATCGCAAACAGTTGCAACCCTGCAACACAATGAAATTAATTAAAAAGAATGCAACTCTAAATGCTGTTGGGGTACTCTTTGTATGTTAGTTCTATTCTCAACTCTCGCATAGAAGCGGGGTTTTTTTAATTGCGAACAACCAGGCGGTTAAATTAAATTAAAATGGCTTTCTTAAACAAAATATTTGCCACTGAAATTTCACTACATAACAAGCAGTTATTTATAACATAATTAATTTAGACATCATCATAATAACGTACACCAGCTTATTTTCGATTACATATTGTGATTAGTGTGGTGGTAAGAAGATGGCAATTTATAATTAACTGACGTTTACGACGCGTAAGTTTACCTTTAAAGTAATTATATTTAAGATCTACCAAAACCGATAATCCAGAGATGAGTTGTTTTTCTGCGTGGATATTATATTCTTTAATCTTCGTTGGCATTACTCAATGTCTGTTACTGGTAATAATTTACTATTTAAGACTAGTTTTTTTGGGAATGACAATTTAACGCCAATGAATATTTTACTATGCGAATGAAATTAAAATTGATAACTTCTGTGTTTCACTGATTGTGTTACTATTTATGACACTTGTTTCGACACTTGCTCGAAAAGCATCTTCAGACCAAATCTATATATTTTTTTTTTATTCTGAATGATAATAATGAAGGGTGGGATATTCTTTCTACTGGACGCGAGTAGGGGGCTAGATACGAATAATAACAGCACCAATTATAAAATGTTCTATTAAAAATTTTATTCACTAATAGTTGAAAACTGTTTAGACTTTTATTGATATTATATGTAAGAAATTTAAACTTTCTAAAAAAATCGTTGTGATTTTTTCGATGGAATATTTCTATAATCTAGATTAAATTTTATTCGAATTGTAATATTTTATGATTGATTGATTGATATAGGCAAACTTTGAAAGTTTCATACCACTTGGACATCATATATGTATGTTGATTTATGTAAGATAAAAAATCTACCCGTTTGGTCATTATATGATGTTTCATTGCATTATACAGACTCTTCATAAGAGATTAGCTTTAACACAATGATTTCATTTGCTCAGTTCAAGTGCATTTATGCACTTGATAAAACATGAAGATGCCAAAAAGCGAAACTCGGGTCGTTATCGACAAAACTTATGAAAGAGTATAGAATCAAAATAGTTCAAATTTGATTTTATTTGATCATTATTATTTTGTAATTTAAAAAACTGTCAATAAACTTATATTTTTGGATTACGTATGTAGATTTGATTTTTAGGTGTTGAAGAAAAAAACAAAAAAATTCATGACCAAAAAAATGCACCGGCGCTTTTTGTATCCTTTTCATCTTATATATAATCAAATATATTTTCCATTCGCATGCTATTTATGTTGAATATTTTCGTCGGTATATTTCTACAAAGGAATTAAAAAATATTAGGTAATCTTGTTAGAGCTAAAGCGATATTAAATATAAATGATATTTTCGTATGATGTATAAAGTCATAACCCGTCGTTGAGAAATTACGCCAAATGAAAAAAAAATAGTCGTTTGCTTCAAAGTTTAATTTTCCGTGCAAGAAAGTTGGTGAAAAGTTAATTAATTTAAGTTTGATAATGGCGCCATAAAAAGGAAAAGTTACCGTTTGATTTTTGTGACTACCACCCCAAAAACATTGCATTTGCATCTTTTAACGTCCCAAGAGTTTATATATAGTATCGAAATAAGATGCTGTAAACTTATGTAATAGGAAAGTAAATAAGTAATTATTTTCGTTTAATATCTGCAGCATAACTTGAAAAAACTTTTTAAAGAAATATTTTTTAAATTAAAGTTTAACTCATTCATTGTTAAAAGTATAACAATTGCAATCAATAAATTCAAAATTCAAAATAGTACGAAAATAAAGTACAATTTAAATATAAAGAAATTTCAGTAGTTTTATTAAAAAAATAAATGTGAATTATGAGAATGTTAAAGATAAAAATTTATAATCTTTTTATAAAAATTAAAGTCATGGACAATAACTAAAAATATTATTTTATTAAGATTTTAAACATAATTATGACACCGTCGTCTACACATATATTTTCACCGTTTTGTTAATGTATCTACTATATATCCAAACTTGAAAATAACCTATTTATACCATCAGCTTCGTATTAGAAACAATTCTTTATTTTGAAAAAACGCGATAAATTCTAGCCGTTCATTTATAAAAACATTTAAATAAAAACTTTTTATTTATTTACCCTATTAAAATTAAAGAAAATTCTACGCCGTTCTTGAGTTGCTATCCTCGATATAAAAATTGATTATTTTTTAAATTTGAATTCTTCCATCGATGTCAGTTTAGGTATGGTTTTTAATGCGTTATAATTTAAGGTGATGTTTCACTATTTTTTTTATAGAATATTTTATGTAGATTTTATAACAAAAAAGTTTTCACGCATTTAATTTTAATATAGGGTCATAAATTTTAAAACACTTAAGAAAGGCTCACTATCTAGAACTGTGCTTCGTTGGAAATGCTTTAAAATTATAGAGTCTACTGGTACCACATGGGAAATCACTAACGTCATTTGTCATTCTCATACAACATCAAAATCAGGGTTAAATGAACCGTCGTCAGCTTGATTTTAGCCGAAATAGCTCAGTAGGGAAGTATAACGACCAATAAATTAGAATTTCAAATATCTTTACTGTGATAATCTCTATAGTTATCTTGATCAATGTAATATAATAAATTAGTCACTTCGAGAACATTTATCAATAATTTAAAACTGATTTGTTACCGTAAAAATGTATCAGAAAAGCCATTTTCGAGATTTTATTTTTACTACGCCATGCCACACAATGCCATCGTGAGTTAATTTATTTTAAAAATTTTCTTCATATAGTACACATTTTCACTTTTGAGATAGAATCATCTTTCAATAGAATGGGAAATCAGGTGCGAAATTAGATCGACGCGTACTAGAAATACCGCCAAATCACGGCAACAGACACTCCTTTTTTTTTTTTTTAAATTGAAACATAATAATATGTAAGCATCACTGTGAAATCAGGTAAAAAATAATTAGCCCTAAAATATATAATATTTTTTTAATTGTGGACTCTCCTGAATCAAAATAGCATTATTCCAAAAAAAATACACTTACAATATTGTATAGAATTTTGTAACACCCTTAAAATGATATATTATAGTAGACTTGCAAGGGTACTACTAACGTTCCGGGCGTAATGCCAATATTGAATATTGATTTTTTAATTCAACATTTTAAATATTTTCCTTTTCGAAATGGTCTGGAGTGACACTTTTAAAATCTTCTTGAGTTTATCTGAAGAGAATTTAAAAAATATTTTTTTTACCTATCAAAGTGTCAAACTTTCTATTTTGAAATTTTGTGAAATTTCAATTCCTAAACATGAGATTTTACTATGACAATCAAAGAATTTACTCTACTGATTTTATTTTGAAAATTTTCACGTCGTAATTTCGTACACAAGCCTTCATCAAGTGCGGTTTTTAACATGTGGACTTATGTAGAACAATGTTATCGCATTAACTTGATGTTGTACTGTTTGATCGTACGCTTGTGAGACTTATTCGATAGAAGTATGTATTAGAGAGACTGATGCAAATTTGAATATTTGTCAACGGCAAATACCTTAAAATTATTAAGCTTTGCACAAAATGTCTCGTAACATGTTAGTTAACATTATTTGCATGTTTATAGACAATTCAGCGAGAGAAATCCGACGCTCCATCACAACTACTCATACGCTTTCTATAGGCAGCATTAACGAAAACTTTGAATAATTCTGTTACAAGCCGAAATAATTTACAGCTACAGATCTCGAAGCGTCCGATAAGTTGGTTTGAATTTACTTTTTAAATTATGAACACCTTTGCCAGGGAATTTGATTAGACGTCTAAAACTATTATGATTTATGGCAATTTTAAGCTCCAAAGTTTTTCAGTTTGAATACTCGACATACAAAGTAATGTTTCTACAGTTGTTATCAAAACCAATGAAGTTTGCCAGTTTTGTGAGTATTATTATCAACAAGCGATATCAAGGGTTACATGATTAATTCAAACGTTTAAGTATTTTTCTCCAACTTCTTTCGCAATAAAAATCCTCGTTAATAAACATTGTGAGCCTGTTGATATGCTGAACATGTGGACACTTTCTTCTTCTCCCAAAGTGTTACTAGGAAAAGCTTTAACAGTTCAAACGGTATTTTTTTTTACGAGTCTGTGATATACGAATGGTACAGGGGTAAAAAGGGAATTTCAGTCTTGTCAAAATGTTCAGGGGACGAAATTTAAGATTGCAAACTCATATTGACTTCTTTTCTGCCACCATTTTTTTTTTTTTTGATGTATTGGTAAAGTTTCATTTATTTTTACTACCTGCTAGCGTGTACCAAAACCAGGGCTATGAACTATTATTTATTAACGTTTCGGTTTTTGTTCCTGTTCGAGTAAAACAAATATATTGTTATATTGTAAAATATTATGAACAGTTTTTCCGGGCTTCGGTTGAGCTCCGGGTGATTAAATTTATTTGTAATAAAAAAATATTTTCTCTTATAACTCGGAACATTTTATGGTACTTGTATGATAGCCCGGCACAACTCTTCGAAATTAATAAATATGCTACCATATATTTTTTAAAATAACATATTACCTACTATTTATTAATTATGAGAAATATATTGACATGCGAGAAGTGAGGCCATATGATCCTAAAGTGAGAAGTAAGATCTTGTTAACGCGCGTGTTGCTTTTCCGGTTCAGAAAGCCTTAAATTTACAATCCAAAAACGGTGGATGTCGTCGACATCCTCCTTTTTTACACTACCTTTTATCACAGCAAGATAAAGTAAATAATAGTTATGTAATTAAAATTATTGTACCACGCAAGACAATGTTAATCTTATTTAGAATAGGAACGGTATTCTATTGAAAAAAGTTTTTTCACATTTAAACAATGTACTCTACAACCATAATTTTTAGCTTGGGTGTCAAAAAAATTTACTAGATATTTTATGACTCAAAGTTTTTTTACTTTGTAGGGTTGTTAAATTTTAAAGTACATACAATTTTCCATTACATAGCGTTCAAATCTACATTTTGAAAATTTAGTGAAGTCGTGCTTTTTTCTGTGAAATGTCAGAGGACATACGAAATCAATAAATCAATCATTTTCGTTCACAAAGATTGAACTGACATGATCATTATGAATTTATTAAAAATAAAAGTGTTAACTCTAACTTACAGTCGAAATCTTAAATAACAAAGTCTTCGAACCGAAGTTTGTTTGATCTTGAGTTTAATCGCCGCTATTTGTATGATCAATTATCATTGCGTCGATTCACGTCAGAGCATAAATCCAATTTAAGTAGTCTTATATTATGAAAAAATCGATTATTATTGCTTCGTACCAGAAATATTAAAAGAAAACGTCATATATGTATAGTAGTAAATTATTCAGTGATGAAAGCACTTACTTTAGTTTCAGTTCTCGTGTGACAAAATACATTATTTCGTAACACATCAATAGACAAAGACTACTTATAATTGAAGACATTTGTCTCATATTGCTTATTGTTTTTCGAAACACTAAAGCCATAGTTATTTAATTTAATTTAATTAATAATAAATATAAGTTTGTTTTATCTTAATTAACGTTTAAAAACCCCAGATTGCTTATCGTTCTTGGAAACACTAGAGTCATATTTAATAAGTATAATATTATAATTGTAATTTGAATTAGGGTGTTAGAGTGAATAACATGATGCATTGTGTATCTCTTCGGAGCTATATATAGCTGAGAAAAATGTAAGTTTAATCATAGTTCTGACGATGGCGAAAGCCAAAATAGCTATCAACTAATAAATATAAAAAAAGTAGAACTAAATACGTTGCTATTTTTACCGTATTACAATGAAGTTCCACCAAGTAAATGCCAAGTCAATAAATGAAGACATTTCAATTTTGTGTCCCGGCTTATTTTTTATTTAAAAATATTTATAGGTTTACACTCGCTTACAAATCGTACCTTAAAATAATATTTTTTATTGCTTCTTTCTCCGAATGACACTTACGAGTCTTTCTGTCATATGGAAATTTTTATGGCATTTTTTATGGAGTTATGTTTATACTTTCTTGATATACGCTGTCTCCAAATTTATTTATGTATTTCAATTTGTTTTTTCGCCTTCGATAAATTAGATGAAATTTTGGCAATATGCGTATTATAAATTTCCGCTTATCGCGGTTCTGAATCTTTCTGTGCTGAATCAATTTTAATATTTTAACTTTATTTACTTGGCAAATGACGATTTATTTATTAATACATTACACACATTTGTCTCTCACCATTAAATAACAACATCGGATGAGTATGTTAACTCTCTGTTGGTACAAAAAACCAGCGGTGGGCTTCCAAAAAATTAACAAAGGGCTCGGTTAACCTGAAAAATATTCGCGGTGTTCCAGATAAGGGGTAGATTATTTTATCACTCTTATAGGATGTTCCGCAATAATTATGAAATCAATTAAATGTTACTTAATTAGCTTTTATTATGTAAAAATATACCGCTATAAACATATTAAAAACTCATGATATCTTTTAGTATGCACCCGAAATAAATGTATTTTATGAGAAATTTCTAAATGCAACAAATTCTTTTGTTTCATAACATATATAAACCACATTCATAAATTACTGTTGATCTATGAACATTTTTTCACTTTAACAAGAGACTTAGTGCAATTTAACAAAGGGCTCGCGCGATCTCCCCCAAGCCTCTTCCAGCCCACCCCTACAAAAAACTAATTAAATGTTTTTTTTTAATATTTAACAAAATATTAAATAAAAAAAATGCTGAACCTTTTTCAACTGATGCTTTTATATGGTAGGTATTTAAAATAATTATAGTGGCAGAACGAAATATATTGTAATTTGTTGGAGGTGACTTTGCTCCGCGCTTAAAATTAATAGAGAGTAATTACAGTTAAACAATTATTTTATGTTTGCATACAACCTGTGGTTTTAACATACACATCATCAGTAAAGTTTAACACCTTCCTCCGATTTCAAAATGAAATTCATATTTTGTATTTTATTTATCCGCTCTAAATGTGGAGCGTATGTCCTTCTTATGGAGTTATCTCAACAGAATTTTATCTACAAGAACTGTTTGTTACTCAGTCGCTCAACCTCTCTTATTCAAAGAGAGTAGTAAGGATAGAGTATAAGGCTAGGAAAGAAATAGTGGTTAGCTAATCGCTCGGATTTTGATTTTGTATATATTGAGTAAAAATATCAAATTTAAAATGATATATGCATACTTGATAACCGTGTAATAACATCAATTCAAGAATTTAACAAATTAAAATTTTGATAAAAAAATAATTGAACAATTGCTAGGACAGTTTTGGTGTCTAGTTTTTTTACATTATAAAAAACAAATCTGAATCTCTTACATTCTTTAAAAAAAGGAGTAAAATGAATTTGAAAATCTTCTTTATACGACATTTATGACATCTTAATAAATATGTTTTACTTAATAACAAGATTCAATAATCAAAATAGATTTTTTACAGGTACATTATCAAAAACATTTTTTTACTATATACTGATAATAGAAGTTCTACCAATCTTCGTATATCATATTGAATGAGGTGTGTTGTGTGGCTTTCCGATTTCTCGAACCTGCTAAAACAGAAAATACCTTTACTACCCTTAATGCGGCAGTACACATTATGTGCAGGCACGTGGCCAGGACTCGTTCAAATGGGGGAATTGGAAGCAAAAAAATAATTTCAATTTATGGTAAAATTAAGCTAGTGAGCGTTTAAAAATGTACACATTTATCAATATGAAATATTCAAACCCTATTTTTTATTTCACCATTACTGCGCGGTGTGGTGCTTTTGTAGTTTAGTCCGAGATTTATTGCCGTCACTAAATGGTGGTTCTGACCCCTCGGAGTCACTCATCGGATTCCTCACCCTTCTCTACCAAAAATATTTTTTTAGTTGTCCTTGTAAAATTGCTTCGTCTCGAATAATCAGCCACTATGACGATTAGGCATTCATGTTTAGTGTAAATTAAAACTTCAAATTAAAAAAAACAAGTACATTTAGATACTTCAAAACACATTCAAAGCTAATGAATACCCCGAAAAAATGATTTACTTTTACTTATTAATGTGCAACTACGCAGTTATATTATAATTATAAAGCATTCTTGATTCCAACAAATTCACTCGAAGTGAAAGTAAAATTTCAATCTGTGTTTCAATTTTCATTCCATAATAATTATCGAGGTGCAAGAAAATATCCGTATCGTTTTCTCAGTCAGTGAACATTTTCTTCAAAGAAATTGTTGAAACATACACAATGAAGTTAACAACCAATGAAAGTTAAATCTCAATATTTGTTCCAAGCATAATAAAATGAAAACTTACATTAATATTAAAGACATATATTTTTTTAAAAATTATAAATTCTGGGAAGATTTTGCAAGGTAAAGATTTTATAACGTAAAAAGCACATTTTTATAAAAAAAAAATGGGTAAAATAATTATCATCTATCGTTAGAAAAAAATAATTAGATTTTGAGCTCATTTAAAATTCGAAGTATAAAATCAGATATTTACTTTAACTTTGCTGAACTGAGGCAGTACAATATTGCAACATCTTAATATGTTGTGTAGTTTGCTAATATTTTTTTAATGTTTTCACAATTCGATTACAGATGTCTAAAATAAAATACAATGAAATATTTTTAGAAAATTTCGATAAATATTTATATTTACATGTATTGCCAAGCGAAAACAAAAAACTATTTTGCATAAATACAAAAACTTTTCTTTGGTCGATTTCGTCGAAACATTTAGTCGAACTGCTTTAAGTTTTTGTTATTATAATTGTATAATTTAAAAAAAGATAATAATTTATATTGAAACCTCTCTATGAGAAACGATCAAGGTATTATAAGAAATGTAAAGTTTTTTTTGTATTCATGTTAGTCACAAAAAAACATCCCCAAATTTCGAGATTTAAATTGAATGAATGATTATTTTAATTATAAATTTGACCGTCTATTTGAAATTTTCTTTTTAGAGCGAGTGGAATAAATTATTCAATAGATATTTTCAATTTACATTATTATTATTTAAGCTATATAACATTTTTTTATTTTTAGTGTTTTATTTATCTTAAAATCGAAAATATATATACATACCTATAATATATATACAAATATATTATAAGTGGCAGCTTCAAAACTGAAAAAGCAATCAAATATTTTGTATGGTGCTATTATCAATTCTGGTGGAGCGACATTATTTAAAATTTATAAAAATAATCCATTTTCAATTGATAAATGTTCAATCCGTTGAAACGAAGAGTAAGCCTCATTCTGAACATTACATTAACTACATTATGAATGAAATATTTCGTAGTGGATAATTCACTAATAATATGAATTCAGCTTTTTATGCAACCAAAATTTTAAAGAAAAAATGAATAGTTTTTGATGTTTTCATTTCCTAGAAAACTGGAAACCGGAGCTGATCATACACAATAAAAGTGGAATTAGTAAAATTATTATATTTTGAGTGCTTTTAATATTTGACACAATGCAATTATGAATTTGTTTATTTTCGATAGTTTTGCGTGTCATTGAACATTCTTGTCTTTTATATGTGTTACTTCTGTAAAGGCTTACATTTTCTTGTTACCATTTGGTCCATTTATCAAACGAGTGTGTAAACTTTTTGCGATACAACATTAAATACATAAAAACAAGCCTCAGAATGGTGAACTTTTGAAGGATAGTTTTTCTCCTTCTGCAAAAAATGCTTCTACGGCAATTGAAATATCCAGTTCATGCTTACATATGAAGAGTAATGCAAGTAGTACACTCAAAAAATCACAAAGAGTGCTTTGTAATACCACAAATTTATTTAATCACGGTTTGTTAAATAAAATTGTGAATTCTTCTAAGTGCTACGATTCTGCCAACACACAAAAGTTATGTTTTTTGCTTAAATAACAAACATTGAGCATGAAGCATACTACATAATAATTCAGTATTTGTATTCTAAAATTCACTTAGAGATTAAATTATACAGTATCAATAGTATAAAATTATAATACATGTACAACTCAAAAAGTTAATATTATGCCTATTGTATTAGGATAACATTTTAAATTCAAAACAAACATATTGATACTATTAATATATTTCGTAACTAAACTCACAAAGTGTGTTTTATTACAGTTTTTTTTTTGTTTTATGATTTAAATCTTCTTGTTTATTCTTCGTTCAAATCCAAAACCAAATAAACATTGTATATTTTTTTATAACATTTATTTTTGCGCGTTTTTTTAAATGTGTGAAGTATAAATTGTATACAATTAATTTTATAAATTATGAATAGGAAGAAAATTTGTCCGAAGAGCCTAATCCGTATTAAGTATAATCCGCACCTTAGTTACTCTCTCCTGTATTTCCCATTTAAAAAGCCTCGCGAGCGGGAAGGCTTCGCAAATATATCAAACGAAGGGCGGACTCATTCTAGCTAGAGGATATCATTTTCCAGAATAAACTCAGGGCCTTCGCGAGCAGCTTAAAGTTTCATTGTTTCGTATGCCAAAAACCTTCGACCCTTCACTTTGTTGACATTAGTTTCAGTCGCAGATTATTTTGATAGGGAGTTTTCAATTTTCCCATCCGCGACAACAGGTGGCTGCATTTCAATTTCCCTTGCGTGTTGATTCAGTTTGCGGAATTGCATTCGTGCCTAATTGTTTTATTTGATTTATATGTTGATATTGTATTTGCGATTGATCGAAACTAGTTAAATCATAGAAAACACATCTGCCCACTACGACTCTGACAACAGATAATTTTAACTGTTTTTTAATCATTAAATCCTACGCTTCTAAAATAAGTAAAGTATCTATTTGATTTATTAAGCAAATGGTATTGCATTACAAAAAATCTTTATATGAAATATTTTTACATCCAACAATTTTTTTTATTATACTTATCAAAATGAACTTTGATATTACCCTATAATCTTACACAATTTTCAAAAAAAGGATACAGCTAAACCCCCATTTACACTAAAGTCGGGACAGTATAATTTAGAGTAGTGTAATTGAGTGAGTGAATCTCATACAAAACACGCTAGCCAATATTTGACTGTATGCACCGCACAGACGGCCGTCTCGTAGCAACGACAATGGAATGCGACCATTAAATTGGGGGTTTACGGCGAATATTTCAAGCCAGCGCGTAATTCGGGGTAGTGTAATTGTGGTTCCACTGTATAAGAAATTGTTGTTTTTTCAATAAAAATATAGTTAATTTGTTCATAAAATAATCCTTCTTCAAATGTTGTCTTCAACCGTCGAATATGTTGTTAAATATTGAATAGATAATTCATATTTACTGTGTAAATTTTATATGCTATAGAAAAGACCTTATTCCATATTATACAATACGAGGTAGATCCATTATCGCCTAAACCCGTATTAAAATCAAGGCTGAACTGTTTGTATATCAATAAAACACCTTTATCAAAGTAACTTTGGTGTTATTATTTATCTTAATTACACGTGCAAAAAAAACAATGGTTTTTCTTTTTTTCTTTTATTAATATACGTACATACAAGATATAAAAATCTATTAAATGAGATATTTTTCTTATGTCATAATATACGTGTTGTTAAAATGTATAGAAAATTTGGCTATCGCTGTAAAATATATAATGTTATTGTCAATGAAAATGAAAAAAGCAGATTTCATCAAAATATTATATAAACTTTAGAAAGAATGATTGTTGCGATTACTATTCTTGTCTTTTATGGCTGATTGTATGATTGGCGCTTGTTTCGTTTGATAAAGCTGCCACTCGATGATAATATTAAAAATTAACGAAAACTGTAATAATCATTTACGGAACAATGATACGTATCAAACACTATGAAGACATTGTTAGTGAACATATTATAATAATACGTTTTTTCAGTTCTTACACAGAAATTTTGTAACCATGCAAATTTTATTGTCGGTCATTATAATGAAGATAGCAAAATACTTTTTCAATTAATACACATTGTTTTATGTAAATAATATCTTACGGCTATATTATTATTTATAGAATAACATAAATAAAATTCTGTTTTTTCTTATATCTAGGGAAATGTTTCGTATTGTGCTTTTAGCTATCTGTTTCAGTCGGCTTCATTTTTATTTTAAAGAATAAAAGTCTTTCAAACCTATGGAAAGACGCGAATATAGAGTAGCATAATAAATTTGGTCCTCAAATTCATCACTCAAAAGTTTTGGACGTACATTTGATTCAATTAATACGTAATATTTTTTTGTATTAGTTTTCATCTTTGTAAGAAGGTATTTTTTTCTTAAGTATGAAACAAAGTTATTCATTTATATTTTAGATGATATATAACAATTTTTTTGATATATTTTACATAATAATAAGTCAAAAATTTGACTTGAAACGTAAGCTAAAAAAGAAAACCACTTAAAGTCAATTCGAAAAACTTCTATATTTTCAGTAATTAATTATCGATTGAAAAGTCACTAAGCTCTAAATAAACTTGTAAATTGAGAAAACAACATTAAATATATTGCTAATAAAATATTAATTAAGCTAGTAACAACACACGAGAGTTTTCCAATTTTGCCTTTACTCAACCTACATCTGAGGTTTATAAAACGATACAAAACACAACATGACGCGAGGGAATTTTTAATTGCGACAACAAATTTAACAGTAACTGGCCGATTCTTCCACTTAGGTCTGCAATAACAGTTCTCATGCCATTTTATTTTAAATTCATTTCAGTAAACTTTCAACGACAAAAATCGTGTGGATTTGTCTTATAACGCAATATTAAATAAATGACCGTAAGTATGCGATGATATTTATTCTCATTATTGTGTTAATCACAAATTATAAAATTTCACCAACGAATTTTGTAATATTAAAATCGTTTTGCCAGGCTTTAAAAATGTAAGACTTTTATCTAATGTATATAAATTAATATCATACACTCAAAAAACTATATACCTATCGGTAAGATATTCAAATCTTAAAATGATGATACCAAAAATGAAAAAAAACAATTAATTAGCAATTGAAATAAATTCACAACTGGGTATTCTAGCCGCGCACCTAAGTACATGAATCAAAAGTATTTACTATGGTAAAATATCAAGGTATTTCAGTTCTACAGTTTTTAAAAAGTTAAAGGTTGATAGCTATTTCGGCTTACGCCATCGTCAGAACTATGCTTTAAACGTACATTTACTTGGCTATATATACTGTCTAAGAAGAGATACACAATGCATCATATTATTCACTCTAACATACTAATTCAAATTCTAATTACAATATTGCACTTATTAACTGTGATTTTAGTGTTACAAAGAAAGATAAGCAGTCTGGGTTTTTAAAAACATTAATTAGAATACTTTAAACTGATATTTATTATTAATTATGCTACATTAAATTTATTAACTATGGCTTAAGTGATTTGAAAAACAATAAGCAATGTGGGATTTTCCACAAGTAAATTAGGAAAAAATATATTGATATTTATTATTGATTACATTAAGGGTTTTAACAACGGCGATGGATTAATAATGGTTTGCTCATTTAAGATGTTTTGTTCGAAATAGCTATCAACCCTTAACTTTTTAAAAACTGTAGAACTGAAATACCTTGATATTTTACCCTATTAAAATGGAGTTCTACCAAGTAAATGCCAAATCAATAAATAAAAAGTATTTACCATTAGATTTCGACAGTTGGTTCAAAAGTTATGAAATATTATTATATTTGTTTTAAATATTCCACTCGGTTAAAATAATGACTTTGAAAAATCCATCGCAGGTTGCGAAAAATAATTACTTTTTTGTCAAGTCGTCAGTTGTGGCGCTGTTTTTTTTTTATTTAAGAAAATACTTCTCACGCAGCCAAAAGCGATTTCAATTTGAACTTTTCAATCGCGAAATTCCTTTTAAGCCGCTTAAGTTCAGGTACAAATGTAAACTTGAAAAGATTTATATTTATTTAAACAAAGATTCGTAATATTCCCGAGAGAGCTTTTTAAATATAAATGTATTATATCGGAAAACAACTTGATTTTTACGTACTTTATTCAAATTTACGCTTCATGGGGAAATCACACTTTTAATTTAATTATGTGTACCAAATGAATCTCTTATGTATTGTTCATCGTTCAGTTTTTTTTTTGTTTATTGACGGATACATTTCATCTTTTAAAACTGTGAATAGCAGGCCAACATACACGAGTACGAAATTGTTAAAGACATTTTCCTCAAAATTTAAAACAGCGCTAAAAGCTTAGTAAGCTAAAGGGTCATCCACATAATGCTGCAATAATATCTTTCCTCATTTAGCCACTATCTATTAGTAATAAAAAACCACCAGCTTCATTATCATATCGTAAATTTATTTATTTCATACAAAGTCGTATCGGCGTCCTATATATCCACTGAATACAAGTAAGCTCTATGCTAACTGAATAAATACGATTGGAAGAAAAGACAGAAGCAATACAGGCTACTCTGGAGAGTCCACAGTACATTCCTAATTTTGGTCCACCTTTTCTTGGAGACTATGCGGGGTTCCATATTTCTAATATATTCAATGAGTTAGTGGAACTTGTTTCAAAGATTATTTTTTTCTATAAGAGTTTATTATTGTTATTATAAAAATATCAGAGTTAATATTGATAAATTTTATGAAGAAAACGTTTATAAAAACCAATTATTTACGGAACGAGTAAAAACTTGAATTATTCATCAAATTTATGCTTAAATAGATCTTGTCATTGTTACATTAGAGCATCTAAAGTACAGTTCTTACAGCTCGTGCCTAATAGTTGATAACTAACCAATATTTTTTTAAGTCATGAAATATTGCTAAGTAAGTTCTAAAATGTTAATAATTTATAATATTATTTTTTTCACTTTTAAGTAGAATTGTTTTATCATAATGTATTAGTTGGAAATATATTCATTCAATGTTTGAAACTACCCACGAAATAGTTTATATATTTTAGATATGAAAACAAGATAATTCTTCTTCGATAAAAAGTTTTCATTTTGAAAACAGCTTCTCTGTTATAAACTTTCGCGAAGGACTTACAAGTCAAACATAACATTCCCTTATTGAATCGCTGACTGATAAAAACTCACATTTTAGTAACGATAAATTTTACATTGTATTGGTTTGTATTAAAATGTTGCAAAAGAATTTTCAACCTGCACAAAAATGTCGCTTTTATGTAAACATAAAACACACGAAAAAATGTCATAATGACCGTTTGCGGAAATACTCGACCTGGCTGCAGACACCTCATAAAACGCGCTCATAAAATATAAGCAGTAAGGGCCAAGTTCACTTGCAGGAGATTCGTGACAAAAGACTTCATAAATAATAAATATGCTGTACGTTTCGTAGCAGTAGGTGACTGAAGAATAGTTTAATGACGCCCTTGGGAAAATAAAGGCTGCTCAAATTATTGTCAAACGAAAATCATCGTAAGTTAACTTTTTTTATTACGTAATAATAAAGTTATGGGAGACTACGTGGCTGTGAGAAAAACCTTAAAAATAAAACCTTATTTTCATTCCAACAAATTTTTGGCAATCATTTTTAAACAACAGGGAAATAAAAAAAGGTTTGGCTCCATGGTCGACTATTCAACGTCGTTCAATTCGATTTTGGTGGTCATTGGTTCAATTTCTGATTCCAATTTCTTTTAGACGACATGGGTAACTGTTATACATAGAGATTCTCTCCCATTAAAACTTCGGTTGAGATAAACTTCACAATGAGTCAAATATCCCACATTAGGAGCCGACATGGCTTAAAAATATTTAATTTTTCGTACAGTTAGTATTTTTTGATAATGTATTTATATATATAATACTATAAGCTGGCAATTTTCTATTCAATAATAAAATGGGTAGTAAAAAAAGCTATTTCATATTTTAATATATTGTCTGATGTTTATTATCTTTATTTGATGGACATACACTAATATTGTCACTCATTAGTGTTAATTATAGTAGCGCAAATATCAAATTATTAATGCTTTAATTATTCATTTAGAAAAAAATTGACAAATACATAATCGACTGAAAATAGTTTTTAATTACACATATTATACATAATTTTAATCTTTCTTATTCATTGAACCAAATGATAAAAGGAAAAAAAACTGTATTTCTGAATTGAAGCTTTTCCTTAATATTTTCGTGCGTGCGACAGATTATTTTGCGCTATCTCGAAATTATAATATTTTGATACGCGGAAATAGGTTACCACAATCGGTGGCTTTTTCTTGAACGCCTGAAGCATTTAATAAAATATGTCTAAGAATCTCAATTCGATAGACACCATTTTCACTAACGTAGCTTTTAGCAGTATTAGCTCAAAAAATTACTAAATTTCATTTTAGATTTTAAAAAAACTTGACAGACAATTCAATTTTAGTCATAATGAATTAGTAATCGTTTAGATTCAAGAAACTTCCAAATGGTATGAAAATAAAGAATCAGTTCCTTTATTATTTTATGAAGTGAAAATATTGTATCAGACTCTCGTTGAATTTTGTAAAGATTCTTGAAATAATAATAATGAATTTATTCTTTCTTCTACTGATAAATGCAAAGTTCCCAATTTCTTTCGAGAATACGCTGATTGAAGTATAAGGAAACAGGATATTATGTAACACATTTTGCACAATTATTACGTATCGAGTACAGGTTTTCGACACCTTGTTTGCAGAGCGAACTAAAACCCCTTGAGGGCTCAAAGGTTGTCCCAGCATTGTATTATGTGGTTTTATTGAAATTTAGTAGAATTACAATATGTAAGGCAAAGGACTGATGGACAAAATAATGGATGGGTATGAATAAATATTTAACACATTTTTTAAGCTGAATATTAATTCGCCGAATTCTGAAACACAATAAAGTCTTCCTAAAATTGAATTCATATGTGTGTTATTTCAGATTTAATTTGTAATATTATCAGATGAAATAAATGTTGAAAGAGATTAAATATACAAAAATACTGTAACCAAGTTAAATGTTTATGTTTTTATATCGATTTATTTATAAATAATGTTTTTTTATTGACAATATCAACACTTGATTTTGTAAAAAAATCAAAAGAACGTCGATAACGAGGACTAGACTAAAATCAATATTCAGAAAAAAGGATTGAAATTCCAATTGGCAAAAAACTTTAGCTGTGTTTTTATGTACCTTTAACTACATATTATATACATCTCGATAAATAATCAGTTTAATTTTGTCGAAAGAAGACATTGAGTTGCGCTATTTGAAAATGGCAAATATTGGATAGTTCATCTTTTAGTATCTCCGAACCTCCAAAAACACGAAGAAACCGAGCGTAGGCAATCAGCTTATATAGATCGAATAAAGTTATTATGCTAATCAAGTATTTTTAATATGACATGACATATGGATTCATTTAAAATGATTAATTGTTCGACCGAGATCTCTTATCTGGGAAATATTTCATTTTTGGCATCAGTGGATAAATAAATGAACAGAGCTTTAAGAATTATTTATTTTTCCCTTAAAATGTTATTGGTTAAAAGAAAAATGATCTAGATCAGGGGAACATTAAATAAATAGATCGTTTTTCCGTGAAATACGAAACGGCGGCTTAAAAGTATAATTTTTCATATTTCTGTCGATATCTTGAAAATCAGAATTTGAATTAATTATTCAATATTCAAATTTCAGCTGAAAGGGGTATAAAAGGGTTTCTAAGGTAAAGGTTTGATAAGATTACCTTTCTGTGTTATATGTAGGCAAAGTTTAACAGGCTAATTTTTGAAACTTCAGATTTATTTGTTACTTGAGTTACAGTTTACATTTAGTCTTCAAATGAATAGTAAAGACCTCATCAATTTCAAGAAGAAGTCACCAGTGCTTTGAAAAAATATGATACCTGTCTTATAGTTACAATATTATAATATAGGAATTCGGAAGTTTTTCTTTCAATATTGACAGATAATTAATTGGAAACTATTTCTATTATCATGATATTTTGATAGAAAATTTAAATAATATTTGTAAAGAAGATATTGTTTTTAAAAAATAAAACACTAATTTGTACTTATTCCACATTTGTTTAGTATGATCAGGGCCGGTTTCGCTCATGAAAAGCATGTTCAACTAGAATTAATGTAAGTAATAATTTATTAAAAAATAATAATAAAAATAAAAGGGTACAAACTTTTAAGCGTGGTGTATTATTAATTTTGAATAAGCCATTATAATATTATATTACAGTTCTTCATTAAAATATTCAAAGACTATTTTTTTTTAATTAATTCATAATTTCTTTTTGCTGAATTAATACTATCAATAGTCTTCAGCGCATTATTTGATATGAGCGTCTTTATTCTGCTTAGCCCGTAGTTTCACTTACGTACACTAAAATTAATCACCATAGTTTGTTCTTAGTCACCCATTTGTTTACTACTTCTGATTAGTTTGATATCTTTAATAATAAATATATTATGATTTAAAAGAAGTTTAAAATTTATCTCGAATTATTTCGTTTGTAGTTTGCTAAATCATTATTTTCGAGTCGAAGTCATTTCGAATTGAGTTGAAGATTTACAACGATAAACCATTCACTTTCTAAATATATGCGTACTCGAAAAAAAAATGTTGCTTAATATTTTTCTTTCGGGTAGATTCAATAGGACCCAAGAAAAAAATCGTAATAATTTTTATGGCTCTGTCAATTTTTTTTTCATTGAAGACTGTTTACAGAAAAAGTATTATAAACAAATAGGGAAAATGGTGTAAGTCCTTCTGTCTGCACGATTATATCCGTGAGACACTATCAGCGTTAGAACGAAGAGAAAATAGCCGCAAGGAAGTCTTAAATCGAGTGAAGACTTACCAGCCCTGTTAATAATAAATTGACGATATCTACTATCTAATGGTTAATGTTACCACGTATTAAGAAAGAGCGTATTTGTCTTGCTAATAATATATTGTACGACAGAATTAAGTACCATTAAACGGTTATTTAATGACACAATGTTACTCTTATCCTTGTGCCTTAAGCCAAAAGGGTAAATATAAAATAGTTGTGGGTGTTATATTATTTAAAACCACTCTGTTGGATAATTTATAACATAATTTATGTTTTCGCTAAAACAATGATTTTTATTTTTGCCATACAGCTAGCAAGAATGTGAATTTCATTTGGTTAAATTTTTAATTATTTTAACCATTAAAAAAACAAATATAGATACACATATATTGCATACGTTCATCCATCTATATATTACTTTTAGGGTGGTCACTGTCAATACTTGGTGGAAAGGCATTATTTTAATAAAAACACAATATTCCTTTGTACTTTATTCCTCTTTATTTAAAAGGTCAGGACCAGTTTCGCTCATTGCGAGCATTGTCAACTGATAAGAAATATAATTAAAGTCAAATATTAGTCAAAAATTTTCCAAATTTTAATTATGTTTGTAATTACTATCAGCCACCACTTGAAATTTATTAATCTTAAACATTTTAATTTTGTCAAATTATAGAATCACTCATGCTGTAATTTGTAACTTCTTTGCAATGTCAATTATGTATGTATATTTTAGTATAAATAGCTCTGTTTAATTATATTTCTTATCAGTTAATAATGTTCGTTATGAGCAAAACCGGTCCTGACCTTTTAAGCAAAGTGGAATAAAGTACAAAGGAATATTTTTTTTTTATTAAAACCTATATTATTATTTTTAATTAAAAGTTCGTTTCAAAAATTCTGTGATAAATTCATTCAAAAATTATTCCTTCTGCGATGAACTAGATAAAGTAATATTGAGGCTTTTGAGGAGTTCACAGATATTCTTGTTGAACTATTATGGTATGTAGTAATAACGATGAGGCAACGTAGGGATCCGATCCCTACGATTCAACGGCAGGAGCTGTACCCTAGTAATCAGCTCGGTATAGTATGAATCATTGCGAAGTATTTGAAATAGTTTACGGTGTGTCAATACTTACACAACAAACCAAAAATATAAAATTTCTCAGTATGCTGCACCTATGACGGGTACTGAGATATCAATTTATCATTAGAAAACTAAAGTTATTGCAATAAAATCAACAATAACAAATATGCTCATTAAATATTAAAGTAAGATATTATGTTGTTTACAAGCATTTTGCATTAACAAATAACACTCTAAAATGAGAGGCTCGAAGGACAATCGGCCCAATCCACATTTTTAAATTCTCCAATAATCATTTCATAAGCAGAAAAATAGCATATGTCAACTTTCCACTTACATTATGCTTTATATAACCCCATGTGCCGTTAGGCTGTTTTTTTTTTTAATAATTGACCTTCGTGACATTTGTGTATGATTGATGAGCTTGGCAGATCTCGCAAAACCTTTCAATTTGAAAGAGAAAAATCTAAAAATATTCATTATGTATAGTTTTTTGTATGTAAAGAAATTATGTTGTTTGAGAGGAGTTAGTAAAACATGCTTACTTAAAATTGGATTCACTCAAAACTATGTCTTTGCGCTTGGGTAGTTTATTTTTTGAGCCCTTCAAATATTTAAAGAATTTATTATTATGTAATTAACGTGTATATTCATGTATAAGCTGCGGTTGACTACGCGACTTCAATTATTGCAAATTGCTTTAGATAGCCACGGTAGTACGTTTTTTCTCTTTTCTGTGGGTTTTAGACTCTTTGAATTCTTAAAAATTGATTGAATAAGTTTTTATAAAGTTATATGATAAAAAAACATCGAAGAAATCACTTGTAAAATTGTTGCTACAACATTGAGCCGCATATCAACATTTTAAAGATTTCAAGATCGACGATAAATAGTAAAAAAATCTTGGGTGCATAATTCCAATTCCGATATGTAAATATTTTCAGTCGATATTCTTTCGTACTGTTGTACTGCAATTTGTTGAGTCCGTGTAACTGTAGAGGTAATATTTGCACTGCAAAAGATTTGCGGAGAATATTTTTCTGTCTTTATTATTATTTGGTCACCTCTGAGCGAGACCTTGTCGCCAGTTACTGTTGGCTGAGAATCTCTGGGGACTGCATCCTGACGATGTAGCCTGCGCAGAATTTTTATCGCACGAAGCATTCGATTTATCAAACTTCAGAATGTTATTTAAATGGAAATACTGGTCGACTACCATTGATATAATACAGAATATTATATGAAAATATGTATTACTAAATCGCATATATATTTGATTGAAACATTTTTCAATTACGGAAGCTGCATGGAATGTTATGTAATTCCAAAAATTTTATGACCAGCGCTATCTGTCGTAGTTTTTGACACTGCATTTCAATAAAATGTACTATAAATTACAATAATTAGGTCAGTATTTTAAAAATCTAAATCTGGTTTAGATATCTTAATGTTGAAGTTTTGTGAATTCAAATGAAAAATGCAAAGAAAAATGGCTGTAAAATAAATCTCTACCTAGTTGACGTTCCACCTCGTGACGAAAAGTTCGTTTTTATTTATTTACTTTTCTCAGGCCTTGAATTATTTATTTTATTACTAATATTAATTTAAATATATATAATTTTATATATAAACGTCGTAAAATTATTACAACACAAATATTAAGCATCAAGTAACTTAAAACCAGCGTTTATCAACCATTTTACATCGGAGGACTGGTAAACATAGTAGAAATAAATAATAATGGTCAATTAAAACAACCAGAAACGAAACAGAACACAAAAATACTAATAATAAAAATAAATTAAATCGCCATGTTATCTTTATAAAGCAATATTCTTTTAACAAATGCTTTCACAAAATCTGTTTTTCTTCTAATTTCTTAAATATATTATATTATGATCGAGGCTGAAAGTTATTTCAGAAAAAAATGAAACGCCAAATTAACATCCAATCGGTTTATCTGTTTATTTATTTTTTATTTTTTATATCATAAAAGAAAAGTTTTCACTAGTCGATAAAACGATTAAGAGTTTGTGTAACTAAGAGGTGATGGTTGTTGTTCTTATGATATCCGAAGTTGAGACAATGATTGCATTTTATGTTTAGACATTAGAGTGACAGCTTGATCAGTTTTTCTTTGTCTCAAAGACTTAGTATGCATGAGTTGAGTTCTTTCGTGAATGTATTGTCAATCCAAAGATGGCCTTTACTGATAAACATATTTCAGGGTAATTAACGATGTCTAAAATTTCAATTCAATGCTTTTAAATACTGACTAATTGTATTGCATACCTTCCGGTTGACGTCAGCAGCATTTAAGTATTCTTTTATAAGCGGAAAATTGCTTTTATTCTTATTATATAATTTTAAGAAAGTAATTTAAATTGTTTTCACCATCAAAAAAAATACGTAAAATAAAAGTATTGATTTATAAAAAACTTCCGTCAAATTTTATTTTGTAGGTTATTTTTATAATAATAAGATAAGTTTACAAATAAAATCACACATTGAGTTCATTTACAGCAGAAAACTGTTTGGTTGAAGTTTGAGAAAACAAGAAAATTTTGCAACATATCCTCACTTAAGCCATTGAACTAAATTAAGTGCTGCTGAAACAAATGGAAGAATTTCTCAAACTAAGAGAACACTCGTTATTGACCAATAAAGTTTGAATGCACATCCCAAACTTTTAATTAGTAATTTAAAATATAAGCCAAGACAATAATCGTCATCGTATGCCCGTTTTGTAATTTTGTATTCCAAGTAAATGGTCTTGGAACATTTCTATATAACTTTTAAGTTTTAAACTGGTTCATGATAAACTATATGCAACAATCTCCCTTAATATGTTTTCCTTCACATCTCAAAGTCGGCAAGTATCTCATAATTACGGATTTGATTTAAAAATAAATTGAATCAATTGAAGTGGAATTTACTATGTAAAGTTTTAAGTTTCACAAGAATTTTATAATATAATTGGTATCTACTTCGACATCATGTTTTTTATAAATAAGGCTTGATACTGAAACAACCATCAACTGTATAATGAAATTCTGCTTAAACTAAACTCTTTGCAGTTAGTCAACATTCTAGTATAAAATTTAATTTGATAACTTTGTTTCTCTATTTGTTCATTTTTTTGTTCACATTAAACGCTCATTTAGATAATTGCGTTGGTTGGCAAAAACATTGAATTAAACATAGCAATATAAAATGATTGATTCATTAACTGTAGACAATTTTTGTAATCCAGTAACTCTTTGATTAAAATTCATTATATAGTACACATAAACCGATTCTTTTTTATGACAGAAGTCAGTACAACGAATCAATATTTTCTTTTTACGAATATGTAAGTAAGGACCCAAGATTTTTTAAGACAATAAATAAATATGTTATGCTAATATTGTTGTATTTGGAGCCGGTTATTTTTATTCGGGTTGTTTGCGAAACGATGTTTTATCCCCCAGCTACAAAAAGTAAAACTGTACAAACATCTTTCCATGCTTGTAATCTAAAACATGAAATGTAAATTCAATGTGCGCCTTCTATGATTAGGATTTTTATACCAGTTTTCCGTATCGTATTTCAAGTTTTTTATTATTATTAAAAATTACAAGGTGGAGAAAAAGATTGAAATAGTATCACAATATAATTGTTATTTAATTTTTATCATTCTTAACTAACAGTAAAAAAATATAATATACGCCCACAGTTTATCGTCAAATTTCTACTTCTTCCTCTTGGCGCTACAATTCAGGGCGAAACTTTGGCCGCCGATATCAATCCTTCACTCCACTCTCTTGCGCCAGTCGCTGACCTCCAGTAATTTCAATACCTGTGACACCTCATCCATCCAGACTATAATCGTTAATAGTCTACATATGTATCTATAGATATACGTATATATACTTTGGTGAATCGTTGTGCGGACGCCTGCGAAGGTTTTTGAATTAGTAAAGCCAGCGGTGGGTTTCCAATACGCTAAAAATGGCTTTGCATTATATCAAAGCAATTCTCGGTGTTCTGGGTAAGCAGTGGGTTTTTTTTATAACTCCTATGCAATTACATTAAATACTATATTGTGTATCCAAAAGCACTTCGATAAACAACAAGAACACTTTCTTTCTTTGAGTGACATGGCAACGCATGTCGAGACGTTTTATACCGGTAATAAAAACTATTTTATTTTTTCAGAATAAATCGTATATTTGTTAAGTTATAATTTAATTTAAATCATAATAATCTCAACACTTTAACGATTATTTAAATATGCTTAAAATATCTCTACTTTTTTGATAAAAAATCGTGAAAAATAGTGTAATAAGAATTATTATGATTCAACGTTATCCTTACTTTCTTTAATAGTCTACAATAAATCAGTAATTATCAAAATTATCCGTATAATTTCTAGTGATAAGTGTTTGTTGATAGAAAACCTATAAATCTATTAATATCGCAAATCACCACTGCCTTCTAAGTTTGCTTCTGATAACCGCCCGAATAAACAAAATGGAATAGCAAGAAAGCAGGATGCTCAATCAATTAAAATGGGTCGGTAAAATTAGTGCTCAGAAGAAAAAGAAAGATAAAACATCTTGCGCTAGCTTGTAAGTCCGGACCGCTTCCCTCCCTGTATTGAAATAATTTCTTGAAAACACCTGTCTAAACGAACACAATGTTACAGATATTAAAATATGGGATTTAATCACAATTTTCCCGACTGCCATCTATCAATCAGTATTTTCAAAACGTATATCAGTTAATTTTTAGTTTTGTCGAATAGTCGACATCGTCATCTTAGGTTGTGGAGTTTGCTGAATTTTGACTATCAGTATGGAAGCTTTTACAAATTGATTTTTCATTAAATTTATTGATTTGGCATTAAGAGTGTTTGTAAAGTGTAATCTTTTTATTCCCCCTCTTCCATTCGATCCTCAGAACAATTATTTTAAAACAAAGCTGTCCTAGCTCTTACTAACAATGATTATTTGATTGACTGACTGAATAGCAGCTAGTTATCATAGAACATCTTCTCGAGAAATGTTTCCTTTAGAGTTTATATTATGCCCTAAATTGAAATCACTTATTTGAAAATAATACTTTTAGATAATAGACGTCTTCGATAATAATATTGTCAGATTGTATGCGTTTGATTATTGCTTAGGTTAAACACAGTAAATTGATGTTACCCGAGAGGTAATTGTTTAATTAAAACGTTCCCCCAAGACGCTGCCCTAATGGATGCCGCGACGATGTTGCCACTCCGCAACATTTCAGATTGCTGTCTCACATACTACTTACAAGACAATCTACACCACGCAAATATATTCATCAATTTCCAATTACATCAAATATAACATATCAATCACAATGTTTGTTTCAATTATCCATTACTGTTTAAAGTAATTTTGTGGGAATCCATAGAGCATTGCGTTCACAATTTCTCACCGTATAATATTGAACTTTTGATGTTTAAAAAAAAATACTTTACCCACAATATGTTAAATATGAGGCTATTATTTGCAAGCCCGATTCATTTCGAAATTGTTGAAACATAAAACATGAATGTAATTTAGTAAATAAATATAAATTTTGAAATAAATAAAAATAAGTATTTTTAGAAATCATTCTCAAACATTGAAATCATTCTCAAGCTTGATAACATACAAAATATCATTTCAGAGTATTGTAAAACAAAAAATAATTAATAATTGTATATTTTTTTCAAAATAATATTCAACTTTAATTTTTAAACAATTTGGAATGAGCCGTGTTTGCATATAATACTCTCATATTTCAAACCGTTGTTGAATTATTTATTTGTAAATAAATAAATCAGATCGAAAACAGTTATGTGTTTACAATGTATTCATTATATTTCATAAAGTATTTACCCATTTCAACAAAAGCTATACAAAATATTGAAATTATTAAAAAAAGGATAACTAACCAAGTAATTTATCCCGTCGCTTAAGTGCGGCGATAGAATAAAAAGCATCAGTCATGGATTATTCGAGCGACTGACTAAAAAACTAGTTTTTTTTTAACAATTCATGTGGAACTGCTTTTTATGATGAGATTATGAATATATCGATGAGAATTTGTCACTCATGATCCGCTTGAGAAAAATATATATTATGACTATTCATGTCAAAGATAACAAATATTTAATTAAAAAATACTAAAACTTAATATTTATCATTCCGGGTCTTGATCGCAAAATCATCTGATCTCTATTTAAAAGCTATTTTTGTTTAAACACAGAGGCCGACCACTCGCCTTCACATTCATATATTCCATATATTTACTCCATATTAGAAAACATATTTTTTTTATCCATGTTGGCTGCCAATTTGAAGATATGACCTCCATCATGGAGATATCTTAATAGAACTTTATCTACGAGATCAGCATGTTACCCAGTGCTCGACCTCTCTTTTTCAAAGAGAGTAGTAGAGAAAGACAATTAAGGTTAAGACAAGACTAGTGGTAAACTAATCGCTCTCGCTACGCCCAGTTATTGAAGAATCGGAAAGGTTGGAAGAGATTTTTTAAACATTATAAACATCCATGCCTTCGAACGAAAAATACTGTTCGTACTGGGACTCGAACTCACGAGATCCCTCAACGCTAACCGCTGCACCAAAGGACTCGACAAAATAATATTGCTTAAAACTGTAATAATATGAAATATTTTTTGTACGTTTTGACAACTTCAGATACGTGTGTGATATATTTTCAGAGATGTTTTAAAAAAATGGTGTCCAGACAGATTTATGAAATAATAAAATATTTGCAAAGCATCACGCGTTTAGATAACGTATATGCATGGCAATATTTAAATGGCAGAACATTTTCAGCGTAAATCAAATCTCAGATACACAAAAATACAAACACAGTTCGTGCGTCTACATGAGAAAGATGTATTACACTCTGAATATTTTGCAACCGACCCCCAACAGGTCTCTAATACGAATATAAAAGTTTTAATATGTAGACAAAAAAAAAACTTTTTTATGAAAAGTGGAGATTTTGAGTTAATATCATTTTTAGGCGTACATATTTTTCTAAAATTCAAAAAGTTTATCTTATTTTTAGAAAAATGCATTCTGCACGAAATCTTGGATAAGATTTCATAATCGTATGTAACAAGTTATTGTTACATCTTATTTGGCTACGTCTTATGACAAAGACGACTAAAAGAGATAAGGATGTATCTTTAGCTGGCCACGAATGAATGATTAAATTAATTCAATGCAAAATGGTTGCTAAGTAGATAAACTACTTTTGTAAAAAATCAAGGCATTTATATATTCAGTCACTGAAACCCAGCTCCGTCTAGCGATCTTAGTGATCATGACTTTTCATTATCAGTATCAGGTATTGGGCACGGGTACTTACTGTTTATGATAAGTACTATCTCTTTAAATTGATCTCAAGTGATTTCAAAACAACAACAAAAAACTATAGTAAAGTTTTGTAAATTAATAATTTTAAAACATAACACTTTTTTAAATATGAAGAACATTGACGATGGCACTGCATTGTAAGCGATTTACTAACCTAATTATTTTTGATGATTCTGTCGTAATATAAAAGACCCATCATAGAATTTTTGTAATTAGTTAAAAAAATATATGAAAAATAAAATTCGTAATCCGTTCTGTGCCTTCTCGGGATCTAAATTATAATAAATGAGGCGGAAAGGTTATTTTATTTCATTAGTGTGAAAATAACATATTTAATTTTCCTTCAGTCGACTAATATAATTTAGACAGAAAAGTGTAGAAGAGATGAGAAGTGAAACATAAAATGAAAAATGTGTCAAAGTGTTTATGACAAATAATGAGGTATTATTGAAATGGTTTAATTTTACTTAAATAGTAGTATTGTACTCGATAGAGTGTAAATTAAAAAACAAACGTTATCTATGTTTAAAAGTGTTGGATAGCACAGTAAATTATACATCGCAACCTTAATTGTTTATTTTTCAAAATACAATTCAATAGACTAGCAAGTAGTTATTTTGTTTAATGAAGTCTTGAATATATGTACAATCTTTCAATGTGGATACATATAATATAACATACATTATTTCTGCACCCAATCATTTGGGGAGCAGAAATGCTTAGAATCAATAGTATTGAAAATAAAAAGCTTATTTCAAATCGACTTATATTTTATGTTGTAGCGATCGAATTTAAAAAAATATTTTCATTATTATTTAAATAGCATCATCAATTTGCATTATTTTATAAAAATCTGACATAGCCTACGGAGATTTATTTATTATTTTTAAGAATTTTCATTGATTTAAACAAAATTTTTAGTATATTGTTGTAGTTTATAAAACCTTTGTATAATTTTATTATACAAAATACTAAAGCTACTTTATGTTCTTAATTTAATAATTTTAACCTCGTATACCAATTAAAGAAACATGTTTGCGCATTAAATAAACCATTCTGTGAATTTTAATAGAAATCAACGGATCATGTTATTGAGCAATTTTCTGTAAGTATAATATATAACAATTTAAACGAAGTAATGGGATACTATTTTGTCATGTTGTTGGAGAACGAGCTCCCTGAGGATTTCATATGATTTTTCACGCCAAGAATGTGTTGATTCTCCGTTTTGGGTCTCTCGATTACCTTAATCTTTTCTAGACCCCCTTAGAGAATTCACCAACAAGCTTGCCTTACCCTAACAGAACCTTTTGCAAAGAAAAAAACGATGGAATATGTTTCACGATAACGACCGAGTACTTCATTCACACTTTTTTTTAGCTTCGTATATTTTTGTCCACAGACAATTGAATTATTTCACTATATTAATCATTGTATACATCGGAATACATTGTAGACATGTATTTATGGTCAAATATAATTCGCCACCTCAATATTACAACTAGGTTAATCGTATTTGACCATTGTTAGGAAAATTGAATTCAAATATTATTTGATTAATGGTGAGTGAAATGGTCAACAATAACATCTAATATTAAGAAAAAACTAGCTGTAAGCCCGTTGACCTCAACGGGGGGATTTTTGTTGCATTTTTAAGTAGTCAGAAAATTACAAACCTATTTATTGAATAAGCCAGAGATTCTAAAAATAAAATAAATATATCGGGGCGTATATCGACAGCCCTGCCCTGTAGTATTTAAATTGT
Organism: Himalopsyche anomala; assembly: GCA_031772345.1. NCBI lineage: Eukaryota > Metazoa > Arthropoda > Insecta > Trichoptera > Rhyacophilidae > Himalopsyche > Himalopsyche anomala. The sequence goes on from CM062825.1 coordinate 31,752,738, forward strand.
AAATTATTTAATTTTTGGAATAATGTTAAGTTTGCTAACAATTATTTTTCCTATTAGCAGAAATATACCTCGTAAATTACCTAATTTTTGGAATAATGTTTATGTTTGCTAACAACTATTTTTCGAAGTAGCAGAAATTTCGTAAATTATTATATCTTTGGAATAATGTTCAAGTTTGCTAACAATCATTTTTCATAGTAGCATAAATCGATCTCGGCGCATATATCGACAGCCCTGCAGTTTTTAAATTGTAAATTATTAAATTTTTGGAATAATGTTCAAGGTTGCTAACAATCATTTTTCGTAGTATATATATTTTATTCAACTAATTTTCAAGTATGCTAACAAAAATATTTCGTAGAAAAAGAATAAGACCCGAGGACATCAGTACGCACACATTTGTGAATTGTGAATTGTTAATTGTGATTTGTGAAAAGTGATTATTTTATCGACTATTAATATATAGATTTTGGAATTTTTAGAATAATCTAATATTCTAATTTTTAGAATAATTTAATATCTATTGAACTTTTTTTTCACTTCAATGGAATGTGAGAAAAAAGTCGGAAAATAAATGGGCAAAGAATTAAATTATATTTATATAAAAAATGCAATTTTCACATGCAAAATATTATAAATTAATTGGACATTTTATCAAAACAAAATTATCAAAATTTTGACTTATTCTCCAAATAGAACTTGTTTTTTAGAATATATATAATGATTTTTACTGATGTTATTTTACTAATCATACTGAAACTATGCTTTCGCCAACAACTAACTATACCACGTATGTATCTAGATTAAAAACAAATCTTGAAATAATTGCGTCTTATATTTATTTTTTGAAAAACTTATTTGGCTAGTCAATCGGATTTTGTTATTTTGATAGCATTTATTTTCATACGATCAAGATGTAATGTGATTTAAAAAGAAAGTTTTCAAAAAAAAAAATGTTATAAACCAAAAAAAAACGCTCAGGACATCCTCAGACAGACTTACTTTCAGTAAGTAAAAGTAAGTCTGTCTGAGGATGCCTCTGAAAGAGGCGAAACACGTGTCACAGTTTGTAGCACAATACGTGGAATAATCTAAGTTATTTTTTATTTTATATTCAAATGAACTTCCAAAAAGTTACCGACGAATCCATCGAAAGCATAAACAATGTATTTTAGAGAAAAAATGATTGAAATTATGCAATAAAAAGGGTGGGTTCAGTTCACTTTTTCCCATCATCCTAACTTGCCTCACTTTGCCGTATTTTAATCTCGTTGACCCCAATCTATCAAACTATTTCGCTTACTTTATTTATATTACTATTTGAGCATAAATTTACCTTGTCATTCATTATTTGACAATATTCCATTTTTGAATCTTTGACAATCGAAGTCAGTAGGAATCGCAAATATCGTTCCATTTTCAAATTTTTATTTTAAATACACTATTTTTATCGCCTTGATATTTATGACGTTAGCTCAGTTGATAGAGAGCTCGACTGGTAATCCAGAGTTCTGTGTTCGATCCACGGTCGCGGCGTTTTTTTGTATGAAATTTTTTCAGCTATTTGATTTGTTTCGTCAAATAATAAACAGTGTATTTGGAAAATATGTCTTTAGTATGAATAAAATAAATAATTAATTGTGACAGCGGGGCAGGATTGGGGGGGGGGAGGAGGACCGTCTTTCTTGACGTCATCGAAAAGGCGAAATCGCGACCATATACAAACGAAAAAAGTATGTATTTGGTATGAATAAAAAAATGGTGACAGCGGGGCTTTGGCGGAGGAGGGGGAGGGAAAATCGCGGACAATCATTCAGACGGACGGACATTATCGAGTATTAATATATAGATAATTGACTTATTTGATAACGTTCATGTAATTGATAAAATCGAGTTGAATAGACATTTAAAAACATTCCAGTTGATAAAGGCATTTCTTATTATATAATACTTTCGCCTTTTACTGTATATAATAAAGAAGGAGCAAGTGGCGTGCATAAACAGCGACCTTTTATTTTCTCACAACTAATTGATTTATTAAACATTAGCAAAATAAAATGTTTTAATATTAACACTCGAATTTTATTTACTTTTAGCTTTTATAGGACATTTAAAGCTAATAAAACGATGAAATTGTTACTGTCAAACGAAGGATGGTTATATGATTATTTTTGAAAAAAATAGATTGCATTTAAGTTGAAATGCAATTATTTTTTTGTAAAATTATAAGATGTATATATACAATATTATATAACACGCCACTGGCTGTCTGTTCATTTTTTAAAGATAAATGTTTGTGAAATATAATAATAAGTAATGTATACAGTTATCTCGTATAACAAATTGTAGAAGTAAATTAAATTTAATATAATTCACTATGTAATTATCCGTTACAACTGGTAAGTATACTCAATTAAATAATTACTTATCACGATAAAAAATACACAGCGATTTTCTAACACGAATAAAAAGTGAAGTCCATACAGGTAATTGGCAAGAAACATTTTAACGATATTAATTTCAAATTTGAATCATTCAAATTATGTACACTCCCACAGATTTTGTCACTAACGACCCGGGTTTCGCCTTTCGGCATCTTCATGCGTTCAAGCGCACGGATGAACTTGAACTGACTCAAGTTCTCAACTCAGTTCAAGTTCATCCGTGCGCTTGAACGCCTGAAGATGCCGAAAGGCGAAACCCGGGTCGTTAGTGACAAAATCTGTGGGAGTGTACATAATTTGAATGATTCAAATTTAATATTGAAATTCCACCAAGCACCTTCAGTCGAAATCTTAAATTAAATGATATTAATTTCATTTAAGAATCAGGTTTTTTGTTGTGAATTTTAATATCAAAAGTACATTTTTTTAAATATGATTTACGATGTTATTTATGCATTAATTATAATCTTAAACTATTGTGAACTTGACAACAACGGTTATTGATGAAATTTTGATGAGACATATAATGTATTTCGTTATTCGAATAATTGTTCTCCGTATAAATAGAAAATTTGCATTTCTTAAATGTCAACATTTCAAAAAAATACAAGTTATTCTTACAAATAAATTATAAAAGTTTCTGTGACACGAGAAGCAGGTGATGTTGAGAAAAACTTAAATTCACAATTAGCGAATGACATGCACTGTTAGAAAAGGTTGTCAAGAAAGCTACCGGATGTCTGCATAATTATACAAACCAATTATTCAAAGCTACACCGCGGGGCTTTCGTTTACATCGAAAGAGAAATCTCAGGAAACTGCTTATAACACTTTGTGGAAAGGGATGAATCACTTTTACGAGCGAAAGGTTAAAACATTTACGCGTAGATGAGCCTGCTTACATTCTTTAGTATTTAGTGGTGCAGGCTGCAAGCACTATAAACGAAGTTGGTATAAATGTGACAGCGAGGGTACATTTAGAAATATTTCATTTATAATGCTAATACCTTCCAGTCGGCTTGTATAGTTAATATTTGAATAATTCATGTTTATTGTGTATGATCTTTATTATTAGAAAAACTTTTTTTTTTAATTACGAATAAAAAATAATGATTTAATATCAAATTCGAATTGTCTGAATGCTGTACTCTTCCATCAATCTTATCGTTACGACCCGGGTTTCGCCTTTCGGCATCTTCAGGTTTAATCAAGTGCACGAATGTACTTCAACTGATGAGCAGCAAACAATTTGTATCATTTATATACAAGCGTAAATGTTTTAATACACAATAAAACTATTTTTTATATCTCTACAATTTTTCAAATGGAAAAATGACTAATATTTTCGATTATATTATGAATCATGGCCCACAATGTTAAAAATGTTAGGTCACATACATTATTGGTATTGCTTGAACTCCTCACTTAAATCTATATCCTGTCTGTCTAAACATTTGAAGACACGAAAGCCGTAACCGGCATAATAATATTATGACATAAATGCATAATATCCCAACGCAACAATTTCAACACAAAACAATTCAGTTGGCAATGACTAATTAATACAATATGTATATGAGGATGAAAGTTTACTATCTATGTTTACATATAAAAAAATGTATGTTTCAATTTGATTATTTGGTTTATCCGAATGTCTTGCATAGCATTTATTAAAAAAAAAATACAAAAACACATTTTTAAAGAAACGCTAAATAAAAATGAAGTTTTGATTATAAAATGCAAATTATAGCCACGATGGCTACAAAATTAAAAATATTTTTAACGAACAATTATTTAAATTTGAACCGTTCAAATTATGTACACTCCCACAGATTTTGTCACTAACGACCCGGGTTTCGCCTTTCGGCATCTTCAGGCGTTCAAGTGCACGGATGAACTTGAACTGAACAATTATTTATTAAAACCGTCATCATTAAATATTAAAATTGATTTTCATTAATAGTTTTTATTTAATTTCAATAGTTTGTAAATTTTACAAGTGTGTAACTAGAATTCATGGCTACAAAGATGTAAAAGCAAATAATAAATTATACGTTTTGAAATAATGCTAAAAAATATTTTATACTCAACAAAAATTTTGTAAAGAAATCATTGACAAAGTTTCGTATTATCACTCTCAATTGACCGGTTCGTAATAAATGGATTGGAAAGATAAAAGGTTCAATTCCTATCACGCAAACAAATCACCTTCGATAGATTTTTTAAGAATCCACATTATTTAAGGCTGCTTTGATGAAAATCTGTATATGTTTAAATTAAGATTCACTTCTCTTCTCATATATCTCTCAGAAGACGACAACAAACCGTTATTTTGCATTTGATTTTGTAAAAAAACTATTTTCGCCTACGAGTGCTTCCATATTGTTTTGCTACAAAAGATTGCACAGCCAATCCTCTTTTTATACGATTTTTTTAATGTGATTTCGAAGTTCTGCGGTTTTAAAAATGCAAATTTTAAAAAAATGTACTATATTAACGTACAAAATATTACATCAAGTATTGGATATTTTGGATAGAATAAAGAATGAATCATTAACACTAACGAACATTTTGGAAAAAAATACGATTTTGGACTCCATCCACGTACTTTAAATTTATGCTGGAAATCAAAGTGGCCTGGGTGTGTTCCGGTCGGTGAAACCATTGAAACATTGGAGATATCAGCTGAAATTATTACTTTAGCTCATAAACTTGACGAAAAAGGCTTTGATACCTTTAGCGAAAATGATATCGAGGAATTACTTATGAATAATGCTACAAGTAACGATGATGTCATTAATTTAACAATAACTATTGACAAAGAACCAGAAAACTATGACGAAGTGGAAGAAATTCCAGTTGCGAAGTTCACTGCGAAAATAATTCAAGAAGGTCTCCAACTTTGCAGTAAATTAGAAAATTGTTTCATTCGATGTAACTCAAATTCTGAATGCGCTTTCAAGTTTCAACGAGAGCTTAAAATGGTATTTCTGAATATAACGAACTGCATAAAAAATTAATCACCGAAAAAGCTTTTTTATGCGATTCTGGGTATATTTTAAGTCACTATTTCAAACTTATGCGGATCTTGAAATTCATGAAACGTATCCACACTGTATGCGTGGACGTTAAGTCTTTTTTCATGCAATAATTCGTGGACGCATCTACCGCATAAAAACCGGATTGACTGTACATTCAAGTTAAAAAATTGTGATATGAATACTATATGACACCCTCATCAAGATCAAAAATAAATACATATGATTTGAAATTTTATTCGTTTTTTTAATTGATTCTTATAGCATGACTACAATTTTACACCAGTGAATTGCAACAGAATAATTAAAGAAATAACCAAAAGACTTTTCAATGACTCGATATGAAAGCTACTAAGTAACCTAACGATCCTTTTCCCCCAAACGCAAAATACGGCACAATTTTTTCGTATTTTTTTCACGCGTTGTAAGATAGTCATGCCAGATAAACAAAATGTAAAAAAAAACACGTTCAGATCGCATACAAAACGGTTTATTTGTTTTGTATTTTATAAAACACAATAGAGCTCTGCGTGTGTCGCGAAAATGATTTTTCTCTCACATTTAAACTTCTGTTCGAGTCACCTCGGTAAAAAAATATCTGTACTTACTGGTAATAAGACGGCCTCAAACTCTTCTAAAAAGCATATATGAAAAATCTTTTCTCAACATCTATGTGATACTTCAGAGACCTGTGTACTTTTGTATTCGATACACTTTATTTTTATCACATATTTATATAAGGCTTCAATTTTATACGAAAGAACGCAAAATATGTTTTAAAGACATATCTCTATAATAAGCATACTTTTACTTGTATACGTATCTGCTTACGCATTCACAAAAGTTAGAAACATAAATTTATTTTAATTTCTACATTCATAAAAAAAATATTTTAAAAATTTTTAATAAAAAAAATCAATGATTTATATTCTATGTCTGCTTAAAATTATTGAACATATTCATACTTGTTTGAAAAACTTTGACATTTCACACCTTGGGTTATCATACTTACCACAAAAATAAGAAAGTTTTTTACCTAACATAAAATTCAATATTGGTGAATTATCTATCGAAATACTTATTTCGTAATTTGTAGATTTAGTGTTATTTTATTTAGTAATTTTTTTAACTTAAGCCGTGTCAAAATACGAATTATTTTTTCCTTTTATTAACATAATTATAACTTTGTTAATATTAGATATAATTAATTAACTAACAATAGCAAATAATAAAAAATAACATTTATAAAATTATAAACTTTTTGCAGTAACACACTTCTGAAAGACACCTTCATTAGGAGATAATATGCTCCACATCGGAAGCCGAAATGGATGAAAAAATATACACCTTAATCGTAGTTTTAAAATTTCTTTATAAAAATATGGATTAACAATAAAATAAAAGAATGCGCGTCAGTTTATTTATATACAGTTTATCTTTCTAGTTCACAATGAGGTACTTTTTTAAGGCTTTGTATTTTTGACTAATTTCCTTCATAAAACTTCTACCAATAATTTATTTTTAATGTTTATATTATTTAACATGCCGTATTAAAGTTGTTTCAAACTATTCGCTAACAACCGGAAACTTTTCTCCCTCAATAAATATGTTTTAAAACTACAACATAAACCATCAATTAACAATTAGAAAACAAATATTTTCCACACTACTTTAAGGCTCGAGTCCTAAGACTATTTTATAATATTGTATAATAAGATATAGTCGTACCAGTGGCCGACAACGTTTTTTTCACAATAGGTAAATTTTAATGGCATGTTTATGAAACAGACGACTATTTATTAAGTTTGCTGTGTTAGGAATTCAAAAAAATGTATTTTTTCAAGATGATAGGGTAATTTATTAATAAAATAAAAACCTCGGACACCACACACCGCTAGTCCAAATGACCAACTAACAACTGATCAAAACTATATTTTTACACTAAAGAATCTGTTAATAATTAAAACCTCATTACCGACATTAATTAAACTTCACTTATAATGATTAACAATTTATACAATTATTATTAAAACTATAAAATATTTGTTATGTCATAATAATATTGATCGCTCTGGGTTTTTACAATATTCTTGTATTTGATATGATGAATGATTTACCTTTCATCACGGATAAACAACTTTATATTTAAAAAGATAAGCATCCTTAAATTCACTTTTAGGGTGTTCACTGTCAATACTTGGTGGAAAGGCATTATATTAATGAAAACACAATATTCCTTTGTACTTCATTCCACTTTAATCAATAGGTCATTACCGGTATCGCTCATTGCGAGCAGTCAGTTGTCATTGTCAGTTGACAATGCTCACAATGACTGAAACCGGTCCTGACCAATTAAATAAAGTGGAATGAAGTACAAAGAAATATTGTGTTTTTATTAATCCTTAAATTCAATAAATTATTAACGGAACTTGTAGAACATATCACCGGCGTTATTGATTGACAATTTGTTCTTTCATTCAAACTTCTTGATTTTTTTATTCTTTGAGGTCAAATAAATTTATCTCATTTTACGTTATAATATCCCGAATTGTTTATTTTGTAATAACCTCCGAAAAACACGTTCACCTTTTGAATCTGTATCACGAATTCTTTGAAATATAACGATTTTGATAAAGTATTAATAGGTATATCTTAATAACAAAGTTTTCCGGGATACTTTTAAGTTAGAATTGTTTATCTGTGAGAGAAATCATATTTTCGTTTGCCTTTTATGTGCTCTCACTAGTCATCCGCTAAAATCCCATCAGACGCTGTAATTTCCGCTAAAATTATCCATGTTCAGTTTTGTACATAATGATGTTATAGCACTATGCAAAGCAAAAGACAACGTTTATATTATGCAACGGAATTTGATTTTCACGTAACGATGGGTTGTTTTCGATGCCTAAATGTTTTGATTACATCCAATATATGTCACGGATTTGGCCTTTCATCGGTTGTTGTAATGAAAATAACCACGGAAAGAAAAATAATATTGTGTAATTACATTAATGTTTGTTGAATTCAGTTGAATATATTATACATTATAATATTTCAACTGTTTTATTATGTTAAATTAAGTTGCGTAAACTACAAAATAATTATCATTATTAATTATCGCTTGTTAATTAAGTTTCATATTATTGTAATTGGTTTTTTTTCTTGTTCACCTGTAAATAAATTTATATCTGAATATATATGAGAAATTAAAGCGAATTTGCTTAATTTTAGTTAAAAGTCATTAATCTACCATATACCTAATAGCAGTGGTGCGTACCAATTTTAAGCCAAATGCCATTTTTCCAATGTTAAATTTATAAAGTGTCATCCAACATAAAAGTAAATTTTTCAACAACTGCTTACTTATTTTCTCGCCATGTTGTATATGACAATATGTAGAGACAATACGTAAAACTCAACTAGAAATAATGAAAAGATGTATTATTATATACGCAATCTAAATATTATTCTAATAAATCAAATCAACTTTTTAAAATTTTCAGAAGTAATTAAACTTTTTATTTTAATTCTTAAAAAGATCAGATTTTCACTAAGAAATGCCACAATTAGAACTCAAAGTGGAACTCTTCGGGTCTTATTTATTCTCAGGGTGGGTGAAAATTAAATTTAAATATTATTAAATAGAGAGTAATTTATTCAATAATACTGCCATTTAATGCGGAATAACATCATTTTTGTTAAACAACCAGTCAATTACAACTCCTTAGTTAAGCTAATGGTCAAGTTTAAAGTATTATTTCTAGCGTACATTTTTTTAAATTATTCCATAAGGAATATTATGTATGATATGCCACAACTGTTTTTTTCTGATTTATCAATTTTAAAGTATTTTTTATTTGTAGTGCATATTAGTCGAACATTTTTTTACAATTAAAGAATATTTATATTCTTATATATTTACAGTAAGTTAACCTGATTTTATAAAATTATTCTTTTAATAAGTTAGTACATCTATGATTAGATGTTGTGTATACTTTACATAAAATTAAAGAGTCTGAAGGCTACTTATTAAACAAATTTTAGCTGCTAATTTATTTATAAAGAAATGAAAATAACTTGCGTTAATATTATCTTCACCGCCATGTTTGAATATTCTTATTCAAATAACTTCTGGATCTCAAGTAAAGGGTTTTAATTTACAAGCCTCGATTGGAGATTTTTACAAAGAGAATGCGAAATCAGTTTATTTTTCGTTCCTTTTAACGGAGGAACAAGTTAGTGCAATCCCGCTTTTTAGTGCCTTTTGAAGTTTATTTTACAAAAGTAAAAATGAGTTTCAGTTAAAGATTCGTTCAATTAAAGTCGAGTTAAGTCTGTTGATTTATAATCACAGCTTATCGCAAAATAAATTTAATTATTACTTGGAAATGAGATACGATTTATCTCAAAAAGAACATTATCTAGTCAGCATCATCGGTAATTTGACCTAAAACTATACATTTGTAAAGCAAAAGATTTTTACTAATTATCATGTAACCAAATTTCAATATAAGCGTCTCGATTTGCTATGTATGATACGTCAACAATTAAATCAAGTATAGTTTATTGTTTTTATTAATATAATGCCTTTCCACCAAGTAGTGACAGTGAACACCCTAAAATTTTAAATATCTTTCCAATCATATTCAAGGCTTCCTAATAATCACTCCTGTAATCTATATATATATATATATATATATATATATATATATATAAAAATGAATGTTTGTTTCCTTAATTATTGGTGTGCTGATCCGATTGCAATAAAACTTCGACAACCTTTTAGCTTGCACTTCCGGGAAGGTTATAGGCATATTAAAATTAGCTTACAGTGTTCAGCAGCAAACGTCAAATGGACAGAAAAAGAAAACATGCACTTCAATAAACAAAATTTAAACACAAACTTTCTTTCTTCGAGTGGCATTGCAACGCTTGCCAGGTACCGGCTAGTCAGTTAATAAAATATTGTTTCCAAGATTTTTAATCAATACACTGAGACTTTTAAAGTGGAATAAAGAATTGGGATACTTTAGAGTTTAGACAGATAAATATTAGACAGTCAAGCTTAAAGTAATGATATCATGGACTACTTTATTAAAACAATATTCGAATGTATTGTATTTAATACACACAGATAATCACATCCCTGGTATATCATATCAAATAGTTATAAAATTCTTAATGGATTTATGTAAACCGTAAATTATCTAAAAAAAAGTCGTGGTTGACTGTAGAATTATTTTTTACAAGAACTGTAACTAAAATATCGGGAACAGAAGAATATTGTTTTATTATTATTGATCGCAAACGAGTAGCTTGTATTTATATTCTTGAATGAGTAAATTTTCGGAAAAGCAAATCTTGATTCACAAGATAGCAAGTTATTTTATTTACATATATAAAATTTAGTTAAGTTTTGCTTTTGTTTCTTTAGACAACATATCATTTTCAAATATATATTTTCTCTTATTTTATTGAAACAAAAAATATTTATTCGTATATTGTAATTAGAATTATTTAAATAAATCTAATATAATTGAATTCGTAATTGAGATTTTATAAATTTTACCTAACATTCGAGGGTTACAGGAAAATTATTCCACTCAAAAAAACTAACTAAAGTAGAAAAGGGTTACAATAAATAATATCACACAAAAAAAATTTTCGTTATATTTCATTTAGGTAGCACGTAAAAAGTGTTGGTAAACGGAAATAATAAAAGTCCCTCCGGATTCAAAGCTCTTGCAGGTACAAGATAAGTTGAGGTCCATTCACGAACATTTCCATTGTTGTGTTATAGCGTTCGCAGGAATAGTTCTCTCAGTATCAACTGTTGTCAGGTTTCTCTGACATTTTTTTTTCTTTTCTGTGCATTTTATGTTTACCATAATACACAATAAAACTTAAATGCCAAATTTAAGAGAATTCATCCATTTTGTTACAGAGTTGTTTATATCTGTTTTTTTCACGAAGGTTTTAGTTGTGATTGAGTTTAATGTGACGACGAGCTAACAAGATTAACCGTCACAAAGCACTAACCATAATCGTCATTTTTGTATTCAGAAATTCAACATTATAATGAAAACAAATGTATGTCTACGAAATAATCTTTCGTTAGCAACATTGATGTCATTATCTAGCTCAATACAAAATTTGACAACAGACTATTTAAGATTTAAGATTTGGCAGTCAACAAAAAATTAAGGTGTCTGGAATTTTAATATGATCAGCATTCTTTCAATTTCAAGGTTACTAGCGCTGCTATCTTTGTGTTGTCACATGCATTAATTGATGTATTGATTAGTATTTATGACTATTAAAATATATAGGTTGTCTGATATATGTTTATCTTTTCTTATTTAACGCTAAACGATTCTGAAAACGGAGCTTTTCCTTACCTTATACTTACTGCCATTGGAATGTGAGATTTAGTGAATGACATTAAATAAGTTCTCGTTAAACATATTCTTTCTGAATGCTCCATAAGAAGTTCACATACATACATCACATATAGGTTATGCGACATTGATTTTAAAGTTTTCATGTATCCAGCAAATATTATGTTTTTTTTTAATATATACATACCACATTTATTAAAATTTAAAATTGATGTAATAAAATTAATTATCTTTACTTCTCCCTACCCCTCCGGCCTTCTCAGATTTCACTAGTCTATTCGATATTTGTTTTTTATTTACATTCCACTTGGAGCAGTATTAGATAAATCAGATAGATAAAAGAGATCATTTTATAAAATATTTGAAAGGTATCTTGCTATACATGCCAAATCGTGGACATAGAGTAAGAATCCTTTTCTCACTGTGTCAACTTTTATTTTTAATATTCGCTATCCGTCGTGAGTTTGCCTAATTGCAGACGAGCTGTAACCCCTGCAGGGTTCGTCCAAATGAGTTTAGTCTCATTTAGAACTCCCGCAGAACAAACAAGTCCATTAGAATAATTGGCTGGCAGAAATTGCCGTGGTATTTGGACCCACCAAAAGCTGACATGTGTGATTCAAACGTGATGCTGTTTGACAAATAGTTGAGAGTTTTAGAAAAGTACAACATAATAGGCTCTTAAATCAAAACTAAACTTCTCACTCGCTGGTATAAGCCAGGCTTTTTTATTTCACAATATTAATTTTACTTTTGTAGTTTTATTTGACCCAGATATTTTTATCCAACATTATCAAACATCCAACACATTTTTTACAGCATTCAACACTAAAAACAATCGTTATTCTCTTAAATGTTTGTAAATAAATAATATTTTATACAATTAAGTAAAACGAAATTAATAACTTATTACTTAAACTATTGGTAAGCGTAACATAAGTGAGTTCATAGAGTTAATAAAAAAGTCATGGATTTTTATGATGTAAACATTACATATTTAAAACTATATTAGTAATAATATGCAATAAATTTCAGTTGTCAACAAAACAGCTTTGTTGACATTCTATGAGGATTCTAATTAGTACACATTATAAGCAGAATTGGTTGGCAATTAAAAAAATAGTTTATAATATAACATTATTATACGGACATATTCAAAAAGTATTGTTTTTTTTTAGGTAAAAATATTATTTAAGATTTCGACTGAAGGTGCTTGGTGGAATTTCAATATTAAATTTGAATGATTCAAATTTAGTAAAAATATTAGATGTTAAGTCTTAATTTTTAAGAAAATGATTGGTTTTCTTGTTTATGGTTGAATGGAAATATATTTTCAATGTGTTAAAATGATCTTTCCCAAATAAAGCCTAGGTAAATATTTGTCAATCTGTTTACATGATCCATTTTGAAGGGCACATTATCCATATTGAATTTTGGATGTCTTCAGTAAGTACTGTTTTTTCCCAAAGTAAAAATATATATTTTTTTTTATAATCCATCTTCATAAAGACGTCCCATTATTGCTTACAAAAATAATATGTTATGTGTGTCAACTATAAAATTTCAATTTTCGAATCCATTCAAAGATTTTTTTTTAAAAAATCGACAAAAATTAAGAAGCAGAGCTTTTTTGACAGAGACAATTTTGTTTTATATCCGCATCAAAGTAAACCATAGATACTAAAAATATTTTTAAAAAATATTGTTTTTACGAAATGTTGTTTATCACCGTGTATAATATTCAATGCAGTACCTAACAACCTACAATAAAGAATTTATCTAACGAGAAACACACCAAACCATAAAAGCATATTCCTGCCTTAATACATTTTACAAAATTCTGCTTTTGTTAATTACAATGCAATTACTCATTTGGATTTTCAAGCTTTAATTTAAAAATAATAGCACATAAATTAAGCATTTTCCTTAATGTAAAACCATATACTTGTGACTGCAAAGGTTGATTGGTATGCATGCAAGTCTTGAAAAATTTCCTCTCAGATTTTTCTGGGAAAAGTTTGAACCACGAAGACTTCCATGACATAGCGGGACGATATTAACGCCAAGGCACCATTCGCCTATAAAAACCGTTAATCAATGCGTATGCAAACTATTAAAAATTGCTATGGAAGGTTAACACGACAGTGATATTATTCCAATGACTTTATAATAATGTCATAAAAATATATTTTCTTTACTACATCGAGTTGTGTATAATCGATCCTCAATCCAATTAATTGAATAAACTCACCCGTTCCTATAGTAGCGGCTATCGCACGATAGTAAAAGATATCTAGTTTCATTTTAGTATGCGAGGGCGGTATAAAAGCCTAACAAACCAAAAATCCTATAGAATCGTGAGCTGAATAATGGAATAAAAGTGAGTCATTGTTAGCGGGTGCCGATATCATTTAAATTCATTTTCTGACCCTAAAAACTCGGCTAATTAAGTTGATACATTTTTCCGATCAGTTGACTGTGATTGATATTTTAGAAGGTTGTGCGTTAAGCAATCGCTTTAAATATAATCCATTATAACATATATTGGCATTTAGTTGTTACAAACAAAGAGTATGAAAATTATTGGAAACCTAATTAGCATTCTTATTGCTGACTGACATGACTTTATCGCGAAATTCAAGCTTATATTAATTCTATTTACTTCACAATGCAGCAAAAATGAATCTGTGATAAGTTGACGTACATCTAGTATTATCTTCAACAGCTACGACTGCATGGACAATTGTTTATTATCTTTCTACATCTTTCAAAAATTTATATTAGTTTAGCGAAAACCGAGTTTCTTCATCTTTATATATATAAATATGAAGAGAATATGTGTACCAGTGATGTATCGTTTTGTTTTGGACTTCGGGTGAAGTCGGAATTGCTTAAAATGGGTAACAACATTTTTTTTAATTAAATTAAAAAGCAAAATATCTGAGTTTGCAATCGTTAGTACCGTAGTTGGAGTCGGGGCATTTTTTCACAACTTCACAGCCCAGGTATTTTATCAATTTTATATTATCAATATATAACTAAGCAAAACAATAATTTAATTTCTGTCTCGTAGTATTTTATTGAAAAGTGCAATAAGCATTATTAAGATTTAGCTTAATTAAAAACACATGCGATACATTGTTATAACATAAGTTTTCCGATGTTAAACATCATAAAATTTATTTTTTCTTTCTGACGAAAAGCTTAAATGTTATTCACAAAAATACAGGAAAATAAGAATAACTGAAGGTGGTATATAAAACACCATTCCGTCTTTCAAAACGATCTATTAAAAGTAACTAATTTACCTTTTCAAATAAAACGACTTACCCAAAATTGTTGAGAGACAGCGGTTTGCAATAAATCAGATGAAATCATTACAAAAATCACGCCAAGAAATTGAACTGGTGATATACTGCAAAAGTTCACTTGCTTACCATCTAGTCGCAAAGTAATTACTTACTCGAATACTTATCGCATATTCGTGCTCGCGATATGAATTTTAAAGGTACAAAAGATATTTTATTACGAGACGACAGAAGCCTTAAATTGTAAGTCATTAAATGAATACATTTTTTCAAAATTAATAAAAAAAAAACCAATCATTTGAAATGAGATTGGATTTTTATCATAGATAAAAAAAACTTCTAGGTCATTATTTTCTTTAGAATTTTGTTCCGATATTTCCTATAATAAATTTTGTATTACTTTTAGTTAATACTACTGTAAAATATTATTATTCAATACAGTCCATTATTTCCGATATTCTAAATACAATTTTTACTTCTATAACTATTCAGTTATAACATACAAATTGCAAGCGCATGCCATAATACATGCGTTGAAATAAACAATTTTTTTAAAAATCATTTCAGCTTTTCCTAAATTGAATATGTACATAAATGTGCGTTGTTTTATTTGTAGTAAAACAAAAAAATATATACAACAAACTTAAGCCAAATTGATCATCAATTGTTTACCCTCTTAGAATATAAATGTTTTAAATAAAATAAAAAACAATGTCGTTCTAATTCTACTTCATAATTATAGCAAGACGTTATTAGTAACGTGTTTTCCAAGCCAAGTGAGCCGAAAATATGTGTTTATTTAAACGAAACATTTCTTTGAGTTCCAAACATTGTAGAAGAGAAAGATTTTTTTTCTTCTTTATATCCCAAATAGCCTTTTGTTCTATTGCAAAATTTTATATGCGGTTGAATCAGTTTTGTGTGAGATATTTCTACAGGCGTCCATTGGACTTTTTTTACGAAAAATGCTTTATCTCGCCTGGTTTATATTTTTCTGAAACACATTTATCGTCATCAAATTTTATATTTGGAATAAAGTAGTTTTTTTCCAAATTCACGCTTAAAAAAGAGATAAATTCAAACATCAGGTTATCATCGATCTCATTTTTGGGTCTTTATTTTCACAGATATCTATATTCCATTGTACATATTAGTTTAGGCCATATTTATTCTCCATTAAATAAAGCAAAACTCAATAATTACTAAAGCGCCGATACCTTATCGTCCGCTATTATGAAGGGAATGTATCAATTTTACATAAGTGTCAATTAATAGAGCAACTCACCATAAGTGAGTACTTATATTTTCTAGTGCAACCCGTTCATGTCCGTATGAAAAAGTTTATATTCGAATAGATAAAACATTACTTTAAATATATATATTTATAAAATGAATGCAACATAATGTTATGATCGTACGCAAAAATTTACGACGTTATATGAGGGATTACAAATATAAAAATACATGATTTATCGTCATCCCCGATTTTCTGTGTTTCGGTAACATTCATTACAAAATAAAAAATAAATTGCTTACAAATGAATGAACCAGACCAGATAAGAGTCCATACAAGAAGGATGGCGTGACAGCTCAAGATTCGAATTGTGCCAACTAGTGGCGTGTGCAAAGTTTGCGGTGCACACAGGCGCATAGGCGACGCACTTAGTTTTTAGTAATATCCACTCATGTTGTTCTAGTTTTGAGAAGCGCCAAATGTGCCTCGCGTATACAGACGCAAAAATCCTCAAGCTGGTCTTCGTTATACAATACCAGCTCTACTCAGATTTATATGAGTATAGGCACTAATAAATGGGGTCATTAATACTCGAAAGAATTAAATTTAATTTGGTTTTTACAGTTGGTATAAGATAAATGTAATAATTGTATCAATTTTCACTGTTATTATAGTCGATCTGACAAACGCTAACAGTGAACATGGTCGCATTATCACATTATTACGTTTATGTAGTACCAAGCATAGAAACCAAATCCAATTACTTAACCCCTCTTAATGATTAGTGTCTAAGTTTAAGAATACTATTGAGCTTTTAAATTAAAATTATAAAGTAACATAGTTATGGTATCCTTCCCTTGCTTGATTATTTAGGAAATTTGCAAATATCATTTACCCTCTACTCTTTTTAAACGAATTTGAAATAACACGATTCCCAGCACAATAAAACACAGAAATGGATTTCTTTATAACGAAAAAAATTGACAGCACAATTGTAACAGTAACAAAAAAAAGGCTTCGTAAGATCCTAACACATAAGACGTGTCAGAAATTTCTAGCGGTGTATGTCCAGCCACTCATAAAAGACCCCGTATATAATCAAGTAGCGATGAATAATATTATTTAAACGTAATTAAAGTAAATACATATATTGTTGTAAATATCTTTAAGGGACTTATTACATTTTTTACACAATTAGGAAAAGGATTATTTGAAAAAATAAGTATTATAGATTTTTGTGAATAAAATCGTGTAAAAAATGTTAATGGAGAACTGGGTGTACTTTAAAATAAAATAATATTATATTTCGACTGTGGAAAGGAAAAAGGACGTAACCCACAGTTTTTCAAAAAAGCTTTATTTCGATAATCACAATACACGTTCTATCAAAAGGATGTAAGCTGAAAATGTCGAATTATTGTCTAAATTTAGCTTTTAAGTTTGAAAAACGATGAGCTTTTGAAAATTTAAACCAAGTACAAAGACTGAAAAAACAGGTTTTTCAAGTGCATTTCAAGATTGTGAATATTTCATAATTTGCATATGGCCCAAAATTATCAACACACGTTTTTGTGCCTCTTGTAAAATTTTATATGTGTGGGTTACGTCCTTTTCCCTTTCCACAGCTGATATTATTATAAAATAACTTTTCATAACGTTTGAATCGTATTAGTACTCAGCGTTTGTAAATTTTCGAAAACCATCGATTATCTTTTCGTCATGTATGAAATATTCAACAATGTGCTGTCATGTTTGCGGACGGTTAATATTTGATATGGTGCGGTTTTGTTCCCTCCTGTCATAGGTATACTCACTAACCTACTAACTAGTTTCCTATTATAACTAAAGGACACTGTCATCCATAAGTAAAGCATCAGCTTGTACCGCTTCAATTCTTCATTCACTTTAATAGGAATTCTGCCTCAAATAGACAGCCATATACTTTATTTATTTAACATAATATACGATGTAAAACATTTAAAACAATCTATGAATATATTCTATTTTTAAACGTTGTGTTAATTTAAACGTTAAATATTTTAAATATTGCAAGTTAGTTCTAACATAAAAACTGTGTAAATTTATAAATTATCCGTAAGAATACTTTATCTTGATTGATTAATACTTACGGTTTCGTCACATTTTTTTCAATAATAAACCAGAACGTTAATCAACGTGAATAATAATAAAAACATGTTTCATATGCATAAATTATTGATACCAAAGACTTTTATAATATTTAATCCTTTGATTTTGGTACAAATCGTCCCTGCTCTGCAGTATGATGTTTATATTCTTAAATTAAAATAACTAACCAATTTTAATCATTCAAATTTTGTACACTCAAACTTTTTGTCATTAACAACCCTGGTTTCGCTTTCGGTATCTTCATTCGTTCAACTGCACGGATTTTCTTAAACTCTCAGAAACCCGGGTCGTTAGTGATACAATGTGTGGCACTGTACAAAATTTGAAAAATCCAAAATTCATTTTCAAAATTCACCAAGCACCTTCAGTCGAAATCTGAAAAATAACTAGTGTTTAAGTTCATAGTAGTAAAATGTTTACTGCACGGAATGATTGCAGTCGCTTATTTTCGGGGGTGTCATCCTGTGAATATGCTACGATAAAAATACATTGATACAAGAAGAGACACTGGGTGGCCTAGCTTTTTTATTAATTGTCTTATGCTACGAATTTCATTTTCGTGCGCTTTTGAAGTAAAAAATCTAAATAATATAAATAGCATGTTTTCAAATGAAGCATCTTACTCAATCTCTTATATTTTTTTTGTAATAATCTTCATTCAAAGTTTCACAAATTTTAAATTAGCACTATTCTGTAAAATTGGTTTTATACGCGTAGCACAAAAATGTGCTGCCGCAGACAACGACACATATGCAGGAGAAAATTAACATGAACTTTTGGACAAGCCAAAAATCATTTTTTACGATTTTAATTCAAGAGGTTTTTTTTTTAAATTCAAATTAAAAAATATATATACATATTATCATATCTGATCATTATCAGAAGAAAGGTATAGGGTACATAGCTCATTTGTCGGAAATTAAATGGTGAATGATTACTTTGAGTCTTAACTTTCAACTTTTATCCATAGTTTAAGTATCGTTTTATTTATTTAAGAATATTTACTGTTTTAAAAAAAAAGTACTTTATCAAAACTGTATACATTTTTTATTTTTAAAATTAGATGTATAAAAAAAGCAAGCTAAAACATTTAATAAGTTTACCTACCCAAATTAAAGCAAGTAACCTTTTTTTACACAAGTGAGGTTTCATTTTTATTGTTAAAATTTTAATTCTAAGTCTTTTCTTTTCCAAAAAGCGAAATAATAGCCTCCTGTTTGCTTTGTAAGTGGTTTCTCGTGAATTTTCACAGAGGCATGAATCTCAGTCTCGGAATGCTCTCTGGTAACGACTTCAATCATGTTTATGGGCAACAACGTTTTACTAACTATTTATTCTCACTCAGGCCGAATAACATGACTAGAACTTACATATTGTATTGAGCGTGTAGCTTATTATAATCTTTATTAAAGTTTCTGACATATCATTCCGCTAAATAGTTAGTTATGGATAGTAACCATTGCTACTTCCATAATATAAATTATTCTTTTATCAGCATAAAACTGCACAAATTAATTGTCGGGTGCTATGGCGCAGCGGTTAGCGTTGTGGGCTTCCTTGCCGGACTTCACAGGTTCGAGTCCCAGTACGAGCAGAATTTTTTTCCATTTATCGATTTCTTTTCAGAGCACGAATGTTTGTGATGTTTAAAAAAATCCTTCCCACCCTTTCCGATCCTTTATAAATGGGTGAAGTGAAAGCGATTAGTTAACCACTGTTCCTGTCCTAGCCTTATCTTTATATCCCTACTACTCTCTTTGAATAAGAAAGGTTGAGCGACTGAGCAAAAAACAGTTCTCGTATAAAACTTCTGTTGAGATACCTCCATTTGGAATCCATATGCTTCACATTTGGGGCGGACATGGATAAAAATGTTTCTTTTGTAATAAAAGCGAGACTTAAACATTCAATATTTAAAACAGGATTCATAAAGATTTTTAAAGTAGTCTGGGGATAGTAAATTCACTATATCAATCACTGTTAATATGTCCACCTTCATACT
Source organism: Himalopsyche anomala (assembly GCA_031772345.1). Lineage (NCBI taxonomy): Eukaryota > Metazoa > Arthropoda > Insecta > Trichoptera > Rhyacophilidae > Himalopsyche > Himalopsyche anomala. The sequence goes on from CM062825.1 coordinate 31,773,310, forward strand.
GTAAAGGCATTGCATCAATGAATAAGCATTATTTCTTAGCAACTACATTTATGTATTATATTAGCATCAGGATTCAAGACTTCGCTCGTGATGAGTAAAACTGACATCAAAAATAAAATAAAAGAGTGAATTATTATTTAAAATAATATATCAAATGAAATTGCCAATAAATTAGTGTGAGCTACAAATAATACTTTTCCGTCTGTTTAGGGTCATTTGTCAAGAGACCTCAACATCTTATTGTTTTGTATTTTCTTAAAAGTTCTTACTAGTTGAATGAAACCAATTCTGTATTTAGTATTATTACATCTGGACGAATTCCTGGTGTAGCGGTTAACGTCATCGCAACACTTTTTCAATCGGTTTATCGAGTCCTGTTTGAAGGCATGGGTGTTTGTGATTTCAAAAAAAAACTCTGTTACCGTTCCAATCCTAAAATAACGGGGCGTAGCGAAAGCGATTAGTTTACCACTAGTGCTACCTTAACCTTGTCTTTCTGTCTCGACTCTCTTCGAAAAATAAAGATTGAGCAAATGAGTAACAAACAGTTCTCGTAGACAAAACTTCTGTTCAGATATCTCCATTAGGAGCGGACATGATTTTTTTTAAATGGACAGCTTATTTCCTATTTTTTTACATTATAACATTTCTTTAAACTTCATTTCGAAAAATTAAAACTAATTAGTTATTCACTATTAAAAGTGTCAAAATTAAAAAAAAATAGATCGTATGGCGATTACGTTTCAAAATGTCCAACATTTTTTTCGGTACACTTTTTAAAATACGTGTCGTCAATTATGTATGTTAAAAAATCTACGCTGAAAGTAAATTTCTCACGTACATGAAGTACGGTACTGGATGAATCATATATTCTTCTAAAAATTGTATGTTAAGTAACACGTGAAACCCATTTCAGAGTAAATATATTTTTAGAGTTTTAACACTCTTTTGTAAAGGTAGTATGGTTTTATTTCAGATTCAAAAATGTTATATCACTGTGGTGATAACTAGCAAGTTATTAATGTTGTCTGCAAGAAGTGGTTACTTTTCTGTTTATTTAGTGTACTGCTACTCGCATTAGAGACCTTTTAACCAAACACTTCTACTTCCACGTGTGTATCGCTGTGAGAGACCTAAGTAGGCAACCTCTCTTGAGATGAAGCTATATAACAATAGAGTGTCCTTAGACGTTTGATACTCTGCATTTCGCAGAAACGAATACACTTATTCAGATCAAAATATATTTGTCAATTCATAAGTCTAAATTTCATTCTTTTTTGGTCGAATATTTTCACACAATGAACAATATAATGTCACCTAACAGAAAATCTATTAGTGCACCGTAAACCGGTCAGAAGCTCTTAGGTGAGGTTAGCAAGAGATTTTTGCTGTTGATTTTTAAATTTCATATTTAATACCTTTTGTAAGTATAATATATATATAATATATATAAGTTAAAATATCTGATACAATATAAAAAATAACAGCAATACCATTTTTTTATTCTATAAAATCTTTTCGTTCATGAAGTCTTGTGAAAAAAATGTAATGACAATATAATAAGATAAATCAATCCAGAATTAGTTATCTTATTTTATTATCAATTAAATATAACATAAAATGAAATAGAATCCCACTGTATGTAAGGGCCGGAGGGTAGACTAAATTACAGGTTACAGGTGAAATTCACCCCTTGAATAATGTTTCTTCCCAGCACTAGGGAATCAAAATGGCTCATTCTCTTACATCTACATTAGAATTATTACGGCATTTGTTTTAATAGAAATACTCCCAGTACTTAGCAGAATGTATTCTTGCTGAGGTTTCTGAGTCAAGTCAATGTCTATCCGACGAAAAAATCCAAACAAATTGCTTGTATCTTTTAACAGAAAGAAATCTTTTTATAGTTTCTTGTACACAATTGTAAGCCATGTATAATCAAAACCAAACTCTGAATGTATGAAACAATGATATTTTTTTCATTCAAATTGAAAATAAATAAACTTAGCAATAGTGTATAAATATTTTTTAGAGAATATAAAATAATATATATGAAATGTGCGTACATACACAGGCGCTATATAAATCTTGAAATATCAAGGTTTAAAGCGATAGCGATAAATAAAACGAAAAAAGATTTTTTTTTACAATCATTTTCCTTTCACATGCACGGCTTAATCATTCTGCATTAGCGACCGACCCTTGTATGGAAATGAAGATAGACAGTGATGATTTGACTACCAAATTCAGGGTAAAAAAGCTTCAGTAAACTGTATTTCAAAGTACGGAATGTAGGTGTGCATTCCTAATATCTACTAAATAAAGAATCTAATTATTTAGATATAGAGTAACAATTGTTATTAAATTTTAATAATATATAATTATATTTTACGTTACGATCATCTACTATAGAAGCAAATTTAAAGCGAAAAAACATTGAAACAAGTAAAGATATAACTTACTATGGCTTATGCGACTAGGTCAGGATTTGTGGTTAGCTTATCGCTTTTGCAGACATTTATTTTTTGTAAATGTTTAGTTATTATACATTTTCAAATACTATAATCTATACCAATACCAAATACTATAATTGTAGCGGCAAAAAATCACGAAATATTTCCAAAATTATGTTGTAGCGATTAATATTTTTATTTATCTTTTCCTTAGCTAATTTTATACTCTTTATCCTATCCTTTCATGACTAGTACCAACGGCTTTTCAAAGTACTTGTTTTGAAATTAATCAATGCGTTCATTCGTGATAAAGTGCATTTTTTGGATTGATTTGTCGATTTCTGTTCGAAGGCATGGGTGTTTGTGATGTCCTAATTTCCCTCCCACCTTCCTCATCATTAAATAACTGGGCGTAGCGAGAGTAATTAGTTAACCACTAGTCCTGTCCTAGCCTTATCCGTCTATCCCTACTACTCTCTTTGGAAAAGAGAGGTTGAGTGACTGACTAACAAACAGTTCTCGTAGAAAAAATCTGTTAAGATACCTCCATTTGAAGGGTATAAGCTCCACATTGGGAGCAGATATAGATAATAAAAAAAAAGAATATAAAATATTTGTATGTACACATTTATAAAATCATGTGATTCACGAGACGCTGCTACTAGAGATTTTGTGTCGAGACAACCCGAGAATAAATTCCCGGGAAATCGATGGTTTTCTCGGTTCCCGGGGTATTTAAATGAAACAACCTAAAACATAAGACTTGCGACACGGCATGTTTTTGTTTACTTAGAATAATGTTCTTATAAATATATACATATTCACTTTGACTATTTCAAACTTATTTATTAAATTATAAATGTAATTAACCGTTCGCAGATTGACAACCATTTAAGAATATAAATACAACTATCGTTCAAGACATGCATGTATTTCAGCAAAAAATAAATAATCAATGTGAACCAAACGATCGAATATAAATAATCTGTCTAGCAAGGCCTTTTTTGCATGCAATCAGCATAACTCTTCAATTAAGGGCGCAATAAAAGTTAGTAAACTTTTGTCGAAAGTAAATTTGCACGCGTAAAAAAATGTTTTTAAATTCGAGCGGCTGCTTATGGAGCTGTGAAGGGACGCAGTCGACGAAGGTATTAAGTTTTACGGCAAAGTATGCGTAAACATAATAAGATTTGTATAATAACATAACCAAGATTGTTCCAGGAGGGATACTTCATCAGAGCAACCCACTGGCTTTCATTTTTTTATTCGTAATATTTGAAGGCCGCGTCCGAAAACAACTTTCAAATTTAAATTCCAATTGAAATTGTGTCTTACAATCATTTTTATTTTCGTCTTTATCTTATTCAATTTCAAATAATAATGACACATATACTGTACTAATATCATCGAAAAACGTTCAAATAATATGTTCAGGCGTAAAATTTTCTATCGCTGAATCAGTAAAATTTGGGGTTTGCAAAATCGGTTTTATTTTCAATTGTTCAATCCAATATAAAATAGCTTCCCAAACTTTTCCTGAGATGGAACAATTCACAAACACTGAAATTTTAACGAAACACTTTGTTTATTTTGTTGGGTATGTAATATTTGCCGCCTGTGTGGTCGAGTGGTCAATGTTGTTGGCTACCGCTACGGAGGTCACGGGTTCGAATCCCAGTACGGACAGTTTTATAAATTGATTTTTCAATCGATTTATGAATTTCTGTTAAAAGGCATGGATGTATGTGATGTCTTGAATCCCCCCCTCCCACCCATCCTATCCTATGAATGAGGCGTATCGAGAGCGATTAGCTAACCACTAGTCCTGTCCTAGCCCTTTCCTTCTATTCTTACTCTCTTTGAAAAAAAGAGGTTGAGCAACTGAGTAACAAGCAGTTCTCGTAGAAACACTTCTGTTGAGATAAACTCTATTAGAAGTCCATATTGGGAGCGGACATGGTAAAAAAAAATGTAATATCAATATGAATCGAATCATATTAGAATTTGTTGCAGTCGTAGTTAAATAAATATAAAACCTATTAACTGTATATACTGATGACCGTATAAGAATTTTAGTGGTGTGTATATAATATATTTATGCGGGTATATTTGGTTTTCTCATCGTATATTTGCAACTATATTCTTCTACGGGTAGATTAAGATCTCTGTGCAATGTTTAACTGTTCGTTACACGTGGATAAAATACATTTTGTCTTGAGTCACAAAAGCATTAAATAAATAAATCTAATATGGCGATTTCGAATTGAATTTAACGAATTTATGAAAAATTATAAATGAAATATTTGTCTACATATATGTACATGGAAGGTAAACTACACTTTACATAAAATAACAGTCTTTCATTATGGCTACTCAAAGCTTCATCATGAATTTAGTGTTTAAAAATTACTGTTTTTTTCTACTACTGTCAAATATTTGTACTACATATACATTGATGTGATTTTTTTAAATATTACTGCAAAAAGCGTCGCTAGGTAAACTACAATACGTAGTTATCTCAATTTGACAACATTTTACATAACATAGTGTAAATTACCTCTCATATACGGATATTTACTAATGAACCAAAATGTAAATCAATGGGGAAAACCAACAAAAAAATTGCTAGCATACCTTTTTTTATCGTTCTAAGTAATCATCATTCATCTGTCAATTTGTTTTGTTTTCGATGGTGTAATTTTAAATGGTGTCATGAAAATAACCGATCATTTATTTCAATTTCTCTTTTTATAAAAAACCATTCTTACTTTGATGTGTTGAGTTTTATTACCGTACTGACGAGAGTGATTTCCTATGGGAACACTTTGGGCAAATAAAAGAAACAATGAAAAATGTAAGAACCGTTTACAAACGCTGATGTACTTTTGAGGAAAAAAGCTAATTGAGATTTTTTTAAATGTCTGAAACAACTTGAAATTATCTTTTTTTTATTAATATTAGATCGAAAAAATAACAAGCAACAACGTTTTATAACAATTTACATAAGTCTTAGTATAATTGCTCTTTTTATATTTACACTAAATGACATATTTTATTCATGAAAAATTTCTTACGTTGTTTTTCATGGAATAATGTAGACAATCCATCACTTAATATTCATTTAAGTCATTCTCTCCATAGATAAAAAAATATTATAGAATTTCATATTTTGTATTTTCGCTAACATAATATTATGTGAAATAAATTATATTATGCGAATGAAAAGTATATATAAATATAGTTCAGTTGAAATGTAAAAACTTTTTTTTTAATAAATATTATTTTAAGAGCCACTTACGTTATATTGTTTTAAATATTTTTCTATCCCTAACATAAATACTAAATATATTTGGTATTCACTAATAATTATACTCGGTTATTGAATAATTACTTAAACAAAACTGGATTTGACGTGGTTTATTTTTTTAATAAAACATAGCTTTTGCACGTGCTGAAAAAGTACAATAACAATTAATTCAAAGTGAAACTGAAAATAATAAAAATTTTGTACCTCCGTTAATAATCTATTAGCGAGAAAAAGTAGGCTTAAGCATGTATTGATAATATTCAACAAATCTCGTGGAACTCTAGAAATATTGATATTTTTTACCATTATGTGTTCTATTTGTCATTATTTTCGATGGATCAGTGGTCAAGTTGTGGAAATCCATTTTCAATATAAAATTAAAATTAAAATAATTATTTTTATTATAATGCCATTCCACCAAGTATTGACAGTGAACACCTTAAAAGTGATAAAATTAAAAGTTTGTAATTCGGTTCACTCGTAAGTATTATAAGTGAGACACGTCGCTAGGTCTGGTCTAGGTCGCTAAGTGTGGTCTAGTTGGTTAGAGCTTGCTCTACCGATCAGGAGGGTCTGCGCTCGATTCCCGGTAAGGTCAATGTCAAAATTGGATTTTTTTCAAATTTAATTTGAGATCTAAGACATGGGTGTTTGTGAAGTCAATTCTCCTTGAGTTAATCTCATGTGACTCTCAAAAAATTCTCATCGAGTATATCTCGTATGGTTTTTCAACTTCAGAATTGGCGTAAACTGTAATGTCAATTTTTTTTTTAATATAAAAAAAAAATTAAAGTGTTTTGTTTCCCCGGAAGCATGTACTCAAAATGTGGAAAACTTTATTAGCTTGAAAAACTATAACCCACTATTAGAATTATTAGATGAAATATTGCGACATTATTAAACTGACCTCGTATTTCACTATGTACTATCTCTCGTCCATTAGATAATCCTTTAACTTTATAGCGTCAAAATTTCACCGTTATCTCACCGTCAACTCGCGCGTACTTTTTTATTCAAATTTTATACTAACTCAAACAGTAAAAACAACAGTTATTGTCGTATATTATCTTGCTTGCTGTCCTCGAGAAAATTGTAGTTCTAAGACACCATTTTTACAAACTCTTTATTTTATCTTATTTATATAAAAGTTTTTTTATAAAAATTAAATTCTGTACACTAAATATACGATAAAAACTAAAATATTATGATCTCACTTATTATCTTCATAGAGTTACTTTTTAGTATTTTAATAAACACAATAAAAAACGTGATATCGTACATTGTTTGAGACGTGTGAACAGTAGAAGGTTCTTGAAAACATTCAAAGAAAACGTTTTGAATTAGATAAGCGGATCACCATTATTGAATTAATTTCCATTGGGATTATAGCATAATAAATTAATTTCTAATTAGTACTATCATTGTTTGTATATAACCCCCTCCCTGCGCTTAATGAAAAGGACATAACCTCGATATTTATTTTATAATTTGTATCATAAGAATTATAATAATTTTTTAGTTTATTCGTTATCTTTGGAATGTTATATATGATTCATAAAGAAGCGAAGACAAAGCACGTGTCACATTTTGTAACACCACCAGTGGAATACCAAAGTCAACTTTATTTTAATAATGAATTTCAATAAAAATATTTCAATGAAACAATCTTACCCTCAAAAAAGAAAGACTACCTTATCACTACTTTACCTATCATCAAGCTACTTTACAATCACACAATGAAGGTTACTTCATTTTTTATGTTGGTAATATTGTAGTTCAATCAATAAAATATTCTCATGAAAATGAATATATATAATTGGTTATAAAAATAGAAATAATTTTAAATTAAGATTGATATTTGAGATATATTGTATCTTCATTTTTCCAAAAGCGATAATCTTAATACTTTCGATGGATTTGGCGGTAACTTTGTGGAAGTTCATTTTAATATAAAATAAAAATAACTTAGATTATTCCACGCATATGTGTAAGTTATTTTTATTTTGAGATAATCTTACGTCACCTATTGCTTCTAGGCTCTACATCACGATATTGTTATGATTGTAATAACTTCTCGTCTTCATTTCTAAAACAATGGAACTCAGTGACACATTTCAGAATAAGAAATGGAGTTTTCTTTTCTTAAGTAATGTCTTTGTTTTGACTTAAGCTGGGCAACACTTTATGTTTACAAAAAATGAATGAAAATGTTTCTACAGACAGGTGACCAACTTAATTACAACGCTGCCAATATAATCATAGTGTTATCATTATTATTCTAAATTAATTATCTGACATCATTATTTTGCAATAATTAACAATATATATATTTTTAATTATTTACCGTCAACGTTTACATGGATTTTACTGTATTTGAATGTTTTTACACATAATATATATATTTTAAACAAATTAGCAAATAAGTTATTTGTTTTTAAGACGCAACCAGTTAATTTTTGATAGAAAAGCATTACATTTATAAAAATGTGTTAAAAAAATCTCAGTAAAACTGTAATGGTCAGAATTGGTTTTGCTCGTCGGGGGTATTTTAATCTGATAAAATATTACTTTAAATAAGTCAATGCACGTGAATAAAACAATAATTAAAATATCAGAGAAAATTGTAATGTAATAAAACCGACAATATTTAATAAAAAAATACCCATGGTGGATTATACCTTCATTTGACTGTATTTTTTTAGACAAAATATTTGGTAACATCATTATAATGTTATTCATGATAGGTTATTGAACGACAGTATAAATACATTCTGCATTAACAATCTGACGTCGAAAATATTACCCGGATCTTCTTTGGTTGCTGTTTCCGAAAAAATGCATTTTCATCATAAAACAATGCTTCATTTCAAACTTTTGTTTAGCATTGTCGTTGACTATTTGTTTCCCCGCTTAAAGCTACGTAGTACTTATCGTAGGTTGTTCGAAAACTTTACAATAGCGCAACAATCAAGCTGAAAGCTCTATTGATTTATGTATAGAACATAGGAAAATGTAAGTCATTTTTACACACTTGGTCATGTTATGCAAAACTTTAGGTGACGTATATTTATGCAAAGCAAGAACAAAATATTCATTAATGTCAAATTAATTTATACACAACAGCGCTGAGTATCGATCTATGGAAGAGAGTTGAGTGACATTTCTTATTATTATCTAAATATATTATAAATATACTTTCAGTTTTATTAATATGCTATATTACAAATTCATTCAATCTTAAGTTGTGTTTTTTTTAACCTAAAATTATTTCAAATGATGTCAATGTGGAAAGGCGTATTAAGAAGTAGCATTAAACTTATTGTTGTTTATAAAAAATACTATTTAAAAATACAAAATGATGTTAGTTCTGTCATCAAATTTTCAAATATTAATTCATATTTTCACACATACATTAACCTAATCTGTTCCCATAATTTACTTTTGAAAGCTCATGACATCCATTATTGAAATCAGAACATAAGAGATTTTTTAGGATTGAACTAGAGTCGAAGATTTTCTCAAAAAAATACTCTAACTCAGCGATGAGAAATACTCAGCCCGCGAGTCGCATGCTGCCTACAAGCTCGCTCAATGTGGCACGCAATCTTATCACGTAAATTGATAAGAAATAAACGGTTATTTTTAAAAATAACAATTTTACTCTGGTAATTATATTAGTAAGTATTATAATATTAGGTATTTGAGTTTGGTTAAATACACTTTACTAAACTAAGCCTTTTTCATTATGATGAGTCTTAGTCAACTTGTATGAGATTAATTTACAAGGTTACAAGCACGCGCAGTTATGGGTGGAAGGAGGAAGTAAAATGATAAATAATCGACATATTTTTTATGTGTATAGAAAAGAACGACCACATTTTGTAAAGATTTACATAAAAATGTAAAATATCAAAATTTAAAAAAAAAATCTGGTTTATAAATTTATACAAACACACATTTACACCACAAAAAAATCAAAAAGTGTTTTGAGGACCATCAATATAATCTTTTAGCCTTTTGGCTGCCTTAGAAAAAAGTACGTTTGTACCTAGCACGCCGGCTATAATTTGCAATTATTATTTTAATTAGTTATTGACGAGGTAACTCGTCTCTGACGTGTTGTTCACGAAAAATTTGACGCGATATCTCATCTGTGGCATCCATCCAGTTAAAAATGGATACTAACTATTTTTGAACAGCAGAAAATTTTTGCGGCCTACCAAAAAATCTTCGCGGACCACCGGTTAAGAAACATTGCTCCAACTTATAGTAGACTGACAAGTTACATACATATGTGTAAGTGTCATCACAAATTTTGGTCATGACCTAAATAAGTGAAATTAATATCCATATATGTATATCGTTCCAGAAGTAAATGTGAAAATTTATATTTTATTACATGTAACTTTTAAAAAGTATTACTTAATACAGCGATTTCCAAACTGGGAGGCGCGCCTCCCTGGGGAGGCATGGACTATTGCAAAGGGAGGCGCGAACAGTCCAACATATTTATTTACCCTTTAAAACGTGTCTTTATTACTATATGAAATAAAGTATGGGGAGGCGCGAAGATATTTTTTTCTTCAAAGGGAGGCGCAATGACAAAAAGGTCGGAAACCACTGACTTAATAGGATACACGAAATTCTCAGAGAATTTTTCCACGCTTACATTGAATATGTATTCTAGTCACGATTAAATTATCTTTATGACTCTAATATAAAGTTAAATGAAAATTGATTATTTATAGCACACGTTGTGAAATTATAATTCCATACATCAAATATTAATTGTATGTTAGAAAATAAACGCAACGTTTTTATCGATAAAATGTAAATATTGCATGTCAACCGACATTTTCAAAATGAAAAGAAAGTGTACGTAAAAATACTGAACGTGAATGTAAATATTGACGATATAATCCAATAAAGCGAATTGTAGTGTTGTATTGTTTCTTGTTTAACTTTAATCATCCTAAATATCAATTAAGCTTCCATGAAGAATCGCGACGCGGGATAAAGAAATTTTAATTTTTGTTCAATTCAGTGTGGTGTGCTTATTTATTTTGGCCTAGATTGCATTGGGTATCAAATTTGATATTTTTTTAAACAATTAATAAAAACAGGATATATATTAATTTAATATTACAAAATATTTCCAAATCAGTTTCCACTTCTTTTTGAAATCACATTAGAAGTTTTCAATTTGAGTTGTTTGAATGCTGTACTCTTCCATTAATCTTGTAGTTAACGATCCGGGTTTTGCCTTTCAAGAATCAGTTCAAGTACATTCGTTCACTTGAAAAAACTTGAAGATGCCGAAAGGCGAAACGATTAATGGAAAAGTACAGCATTTAGACAATTCAAATTTGAAATTGAAATTCCATCAAGCACCGTCAGTCGAAATTCTAAATTATGAGAAGTTTTAAACGAGAACTAGTTGTTTATTAATCCTGTATTTTTAAAATTCCAAGGAAAGAAGAATTTGATAATAAAATGAGAAAAATTAGCTAATCTTTCTGTGATTTTAAAGTGGGTGGAAAATAATGAAAACAACTTCAAGAAATACATTGAAAAACATATTATACTTGTACGAAATGTGTAATCGGAGAATATTTAATAACTTTACCTAATTACTAAATTTTTAATTCAGATATATTAACACGATGTCAAATCTTGTGAATATTCGTCTCATGTATTGCTTTTATAGAGCCTAACATGTAAACAATTGTGTACATATAGAGAATGTAAATGTTACCAGCATTTGCGAATGGACTGAGTTTTTTTTTAACTTTAATGATGAATGAATAGGCAGGCACTCTTCTTATAAAGAAACACTAACGAGACGCCACACGTCTGTCGTCTTATGTGATCCTTTTCAAACACAAGTGGCAGGTGCTTCCGGACTAACGGTAAGCTAAACATGCATTCACCCGCTGTATGATAATACACCAAATGAAAGTAGGTTTCATGTGCAGCTAAAGTCTACGACGGGCTTGGGCAACCTTTCCTAGGTCTGGTGCCAAATTATCATTCTGTCTCCGAGTCAAGAGCCGGACCAAACTAATAAACAAATTAAATTAATATTAAATTAAATAAGACACGTTGCTATTTCGTATATGGTGGTGATCATGAACTAGTAGATTGACGCCACTGCAAGCGCCCGTGTCATCTCCATTATTTAATCCCTCCCTGGAACTATTTTTTTTTTTCTAATACTTCGCCTAGATGAATCAAGGCTGGACAAAATAGCTCGACGGGCCGGTGGTTGCCCATATATGGTCTACGCCATATATTCTAAATAACATCGACATTATTTTTACAAATATAACGATTTATTTAAAAATATATTTATCGCACGACATAAGACCGGTTTCGCTCATTGCGAGCACTGTTAACTGACAATGCTCACATCACTTTAATTAAAGTGGAATAAAGCACAAAGGAATATTGTGTTTTTATTAATATAATGCCTTTCAACCAAGAATTGACAGTGAACACCCTAAAAGTGAAAAATATGAGTAAATTGTTTCATACAACAAATTAAATTTATTTTATTGTACAATACAAGAAATGTTTAAGCGGTCATTATTCCAAAATAAAACGTGAAACGCGATGGATAATTTCGTTTTTATTCTGTAAAATGCGATTTTTAGCGAAGAGTTTTTTTGTGATTACACATAAGCATTTATTCATTTACTAAGAAAAAATGCAATATTAATTTTTTCTTTATTTCCACTTTATTTATAAAGGTCAAGACCAGTTTCGCTCATGGAGAACATTGGCAACTGACCGCTCGCCATGAGCGAAACCGGTCCTGACCTTTATAAATAAAGTAATAAGTAATATTGTGTTTTTTCTCAATATAATACCTTTCCACCAAGTTCTAACAGTGAACACCCAAAAGTAATATATTCATTTGATTGCTGATTTCTCAAAGTAAATTTTGGACTACGTGTAAGAATTTGACAAAAAAAATTATTTCCAGTTTGAATAATATATGTAAGTGAACATAATTGTTCACTTGTTTGAAATGAGACAGATTCTCTACGTCTGAAAAGTAATTATTTTCAGTTAAGTTTTTTTTGTTTTTGTATGTTGTAGGTTAGATGACCAGGTGATCTTTTCTTGATCACTCTTTCTATAAACACCATTTTAGGAGACAATATTTTTTGCCGATAATCTTAACACACACATTCAATACTGACTTGTACATTTGTATTGTTTCAGAATGCCAATTCCAAAGCTGTGGGTCACTTTTTTCGTCGCTACAATCGCCACTCTGACGAACGTCGATGCGGCAAACAAAAGATTGCCTTCGGGATTTCAAGGAATGCGGGGCAAAAAAAGTATTGACTACCCTAGTTTAGATGATAACTTTATCATGGACAGCGACACAGACAGACTGGCTTACCTCTCGAGCCTACGCGACAATTCAAATTTTTTGAATCCTCAAAACATCGACCCGACTTTCTTCTCGAGAGCTCAGTTGGCAATCGCTGCTTCCAAACGAGGATCGATGGGCTTCCAGGGAATGCGCGGTAAGAAGAGCAGCCTTATGGATACGGGACCTCTTTATCTACACTACGGCTTGCAAAACGACGACCTTCTTTTCGACGACGGTGAATATTTGGAAAAGAGAGCTCCGATGGGATTTCAGGGAATGAGAGGCAAACGACAATTTGAATTACCGGCGTACGCTTACCAAGAAAAACGCGCTCCTAAAGGATTTCAAGGAATGAGAGGTAAAAAAGATGTACAGATGAACGACGAATATTTACAAGCTTTTGATGAATCCGCCTATAAAGATAAGATAGACGATAAAGATAACGGAGAACAGCATCCTAGCGTACAGCCGATGGGGTTTTCTAACGAGCTCGATTCCGATAAGCGTGAGAGTCTATACGATTCTACCGAAAATAATTTTAACATTGAACAAAAGCAACGGAGGTCTCCGGGACTCGGTTTCTTTGGCACTCGCGGAAAGAAGTTGCCGTCGGCGTCTACATTCTTTGGCATGAGAGGTAAGAAAGGGCCATTTGATTTTCCTTTCCGAGGAAAGTTTGTTGGAGTGAGAGGAAAAAAGATGTCGCAAGAGACGCACGAAGACCTGCAACAGTTGGCTGAGAGACTATCGTGGGGCGGGGACAGCTTTGAAAAACGAAAAGGTCCGAGTGGTTTTGTCGGGATGCGAGGAAAAAAATGGTCCCAAGAAGGTATGAATGAAATATTACCGTATTATACAAACATTACTGTATCAGATCGTATACGAAATCACTAAAGTATAATCAATTGAGAATAAATATAATATAGTTTTTGTACAGATCATTGCAAGTAGCAATAATATTAATAAGTTTTGACCCTAAGCTTTCGAGTGAAATGAAAACGACTGTTCTCTGGTGCAATTTTTCGTAAAGACTCTAAGATAATATTATCTAAGATGTTAGTCAATTGGTGTTTAAACAATAAACGCATATGCTTTAACATTGAATTTCGAAAACATCTTAATTCTATAATTATTTGATGATTCACAATTTTTATTAACTCATGTAGTTGTAGATCATTAGGTTTTAAAAATACGTACTTATTTCTCGGACAGATTTACTCTGACAGTTTTTCATTACTCGAACGCAGTCCCTTTTGAAGCAACCAAGTCTTTGGCACAATCTGTACGTCATATTTAAAAAATACATTTGGCTCCCGCGTATATTTAATGTCCGTGCTAACTAGCGTATTTTTTAATTATAATCTTTATATTCAAATCACATAAAAGTGTTTCAAAATCTTCGAACAAATAAAACATTTTAAAAATTAAATACTTTCGGCATGGTTTACAGCAGCATTCTTTCATAATCATAGATTTCGTCTGTGGAAAGGTAATACAAAATAAATGTTATTGAAAATAATGCACAATAATAGAGACATATGAGTTTAATTTTCGTCTTGAATGAACGTGTAATCTTATCTTCGTAAGTATTCAATGTAGTTATTCAGCTATAATAGAACTTACAATTGAGGTGGTTAAAAGCAAAGACAGTATTCTACCATGAAAGTTGTTTTGAGAAAAAAACATAAAAAACTGATAAAAGCATTACTAATTTTTAGAAAATATATGTGCTATTATTTACAGTAGAATATTGTGATTCACAATGAAATCGTCAAATTACTGAGCAAACATTTTGTCGCGTGAATTTAAGTATTCGACGAAACGTTTAAGTTTGTTTATAATGCGAATTTCAAAAAAAACAATTTTCTATGAATTGAAAAAAGATTTGCTACTGAAATGTCAGCTCACATTCTGAATTATGATCTGCATCCATAAATTGAATTTCATTTCCAAGATTACTACCTTTGCTTCTTACCCCCTTAATTTATACTGAAATCTTGTAGATGTATTTTTTAAAATAAGACAACCAACCTAGTCATTTTTTTAAGAAGTCAACTGTTGAATGACAAAATAAGTTTAATTTTTATTTGGTTATGCATTTTAGCTTCGGTTGTTTTATCAACTAAAAAAATATTGTTTATTGGCTGAATCAATGTCAGTCAATCCTAAAATACGTTTCAATCGTTTATGCTATGCTTAGTGAAGAAATCATAATAATGCATATACCAAGCAAACATATGGAATATATTTTTTCAAGTACAGATATATCTGACAAATATTTAAAGTTGGACAATAATATGAAATCTTATAATTTTAAAACGCATTTTCATTTAGTTTTTCTGACAAATCCTGATTTGTAAATTGAAAAATCAGTCAAAAATACCAATACAAATACCAATCGTCCCTTCAATCCGCTTCAATTCATTTGTAAAAACAGAGAATTAAAAATTCAATTTAATGTCGACGTCGAATATATCACTTTTTGATTCAGCAATAGAAGAGATATCGACAGTATGCATAGCTAAACTGAAACACATCAAAACTCCCTTCACATTTCCCCTGTCAGTGTCATATTTTTTTGAGCACATCAAGTGGAATAACTAAGTTAACTATCAAGTTTATTTTTTTTTAACACAAAAACTATGAAAATTTAGTACTCATTTTTTTAGTATAATTTGGTATTTTATATACCGCAAAGGCATTTAGTAATATTTTTGATAAATTTACTCTGAACGATCATAACTATGGCTAAATATTTGTTTTATTTCATTCTCAGATGCAGATCTAACAACACTAGATGGAGCGAGTCATGCAGCGGCGGAAAATTGAAAAAAACAAGATACTACCATACAACTAAAAAATAAATTGTTTATTAACGACGAAGAACCCTGAAATTTATTTTTTATTAATGTTATGTTTTAATATCTGAGCTGCTTAAGAGCTTTCGCTATACTTGCATTTCGAGAATATTATCTTTAAAAAAATATTTTTATTGTGCATTCATTACATAAAATATATATATATATATATTGAAAAAGTATTTTTATTTATTGAAAGACAAATGTAAAAGTATTCATACCACAATTATTTTTATAACTTCAATTTGTAACTGAATTTTATCCTTAGGTCTTTTTGAAAAATATATAACCAATATTAGTTGTTTGTTGAAAAGTGTACATTTCAGAACTATAGTTGAGATATTTATCATATCAAAATAATTTTGCTATACTTTATATAAACTCCTCATATTGTTATCAACTGTTTTTTTGCTTCCGTTATAAAATCTAAAACATAATATTACATATTTAAAATTCAAAATCGTGTACAATAAATTACAAAAACTATCTTTATTTATTGATTAAGAGCACACTCTGGATAATATTGAACTTACATTAAAAATTACAATGATCTTCGGTAACGGATTTTCCATACATTTTTTTTTTATGTTGTAGCATCTTATTTTCTTATGCGCTTTCTCTGAAATTTGTATTTGCATGTAATAATATGTACCTACTTAATTCAATTGTTATATAAGGAAATATATACATATAACTATCAATTGGTTTTTTTAATGATAAAAAATGTAAGTTGTTTATAAAAAAATAAATATATATGTATATGTTGTATTTAGGACATTCAGTATGTATTTGTTGATAAACATTTTTACTACTTAATTGTTAGAATTTCGTCTGAAAACTGTAAACATGTCTTTAAATAAATTAAAATTTGAATGTCAATTAGAAAGTTTTTTTATATTTTCTCTAATTTTATCAAAATTAAAACAATGTATGACACACAGAACAAAAGATTAATAAATATATATATATATCATTATACATACATAAAGTCATCATAAAAACAGTGAAAATATTTGCAAAGAACATTTTGGTGTGGCTGGCAGAATGTATCAAAAAACATTTCTCCGTATTTTTTATTTTGAAATATTGAGAA
This sequence comes from Himalopsyche anomala, assembly GCA_031772345.1. Classification (NCBI taxonomy): domain Eukaryota; kingdom Metazoa; phylum Arthropoda; class Insecta; order Trichoptera; family Rhyacophilidae; genus Himalopsyche; species Himalopsyche anomala. The sequence goes on from CM062825.1 coordinate 31,790,405, forward strand.
ATGTTTAAGCATTTATTTTTATTTCTGTGTACTATAAGAAATTATGTATTATGCCTTTGTTAAAATGTAACATAATGTTTATTGTATTATGACTATTAATAAAATAATATATGAGGCAATACCCCCAAAGGACTAGACTATTTTATTTAATGTTTAATAAAGTTTATATTTATTAATAGGTATGATTTCCACATAAGAACTTTTTTACTGCATAAAAAAACTTATTAGTATAGATCAGGCGTGGTGAACCTGCGACCTTTTGGCTACTCTGGTGCTGCCTTCTGGTCAATTCTGAAATTCTGTAAATTTTTGTAAGTTCGTAAATTCCTGAGATTTTGGATTTGAAAATTCCTGAAAGACCTAAAAAAAAAAGGTGCCACGCTGCTAGTTTGGGCAAATTCATAAATTCTTGGGATTTTCGATGTCAAAATCCTTGGAAGACCTAGAAAAAAAAGGTAATTTTGGGAAATCCGCAAATTTCTGTCAATGTTTACTGCGGCTTTTAGAGAAGAAAAGGTTCCCCGCCCCTGGTCTATATATTCAGCATTCAAAAGAAAGTTACCAACTACTTATGTATTATATTAAACAACTTTTTAAATCGTACTATGTCAAATAGTTCTTTTGTTCGTTTTGTGTAAAATGAAAAGGATCAATTCTTTTTCTCATATTTTATGAGCAGTTCCGCACAGGGTATGTTTATAAATTGGAAAAAGTTATCGGTAAATACTGCAGAACATGTTTTATGAGGGAATGCATTAAAGACATGACAACATCCACTGAGAAATGAAGAGTTATTCAGAATTTTTTATTGTGGTGGTTGTAGTCAAAATAACAAAGTACACACAACGCACACTACTCACTATAAAACAAGAGTCTTAATAATATATAATAAGTTAGGAAGAAAGCTACGACCTAAAACATATTAATAAAGAAGAAAGAGAAATTCATAATCACAAGTACATATACGTTTTTCATAAAACAATCGCGTTGAAGTGTATTTTGCCCAGATCTTACATATCATATTATTACCTACAGGAATGCGGTCCGTCTGTCACTCGTGGAGTCATTTAGCGTCGATCACGAACTAAAGTACCAAAAGCAATATGTACAAAACAAATACACTGAAGTTATTAAAAATAAAATAAAAAATATATTTCAATAATATTAAACATTATTTATCTTGTCTTTGCTATTAAAAAAATGAGATGTACACACTTCTTAAAATAATTTAGGTATAATATATTTCATAAGAAACTTTGTTTTACAGAGACATAATTTTAGTTAGTCTGATAAAAATGTTAATCAGTCAACATTTTATATTTGTTTTTTTGCATAATTGTGAACAAAAATCAGTTAAAATTAATTATATGTGTAGACATTTAAATTTAACGTATTAAAACCGTAATTCAAATGACATACCTACCTTCAATAATATAATCCAAAGGTTATTATTTTTATTACCCACAAAAATCCAAATCTCTCCACCACACAATAAATAAAATCGAATTAGAGAAGTGCAAAGGATGCATTTTTAGGTATGTGGGTTAAATCATAAAGGAGTTTGGTTGTAAGTACCGTCCTATTATTTTCTTTAAAATCAAAAGGTGTGCTATTAATCAAGATCAAAATCACCGAGAGTTTGAGGTGGAATCAAATCCGTCATCTGAATTAGCCATATTCAAGTATATAAGAAGTGAAATGTCTGATTCACTGTATGGCAGCGAGGAGCCTGGGAGGAGCGGAAAGTCCAAAATATGTATTTACTCTTTAAAACGTGTCTTTGCTACAATATGAAATGAAGGATAAGGGGGGCGCGAAGATATTTTTTTCTTCAAAAGGAGGCTAAGTAATATAAAGGTTGAAAACCACTGCTGTAATGGGTCAAACAAAAATTATTTTACGATTTTTTAAATTATTTATATCGATATCACTAAATAACGGGCGAAATGCTTAGCCTCTCTCTAAAATCAAAAATTTATGTGCTTTTCTAAGCTATATTATTATAGATGTGCCAAAACTGTCATGTATTGTGCATAATTTGACAGTTAAGGCATATTTTAGGGTTCTTCACTGTCTACTTGGTGGAAAGGCATTATATTAATAAAAACACAATATTCCTTTCTACTTTATTCCACTTTATTTAAAAGGTCAGGACCGGTTTCGCTCATTGCGAGCATTTTCAACTGAATGTTGACAATGCTCGCAATGAGCGAAACCGGTCCTGACCTTTTAAATAAAGTACAAAGGAATATTTTGTATTTATAAATAGTTAAGGCATATTTTTCATTTTTCATTCAACACTATCATGTTTGGTATGGGTCATAAAAAATATTCATATGGTATGTTGAAAAAAAAAAATTATAACTAATATAATATTTTTTCCGACGCCAGCTCACTGTATACTTTCTAAACAAAAAGGAAAGTTTCAAAAAAAATGTTATAAAAACGCAGCATTTTATACATATAAAAGTTTAATAAACGTAACATAAATTATGAGGTTAGAGCAAATAGGAAGATGTATTGTAGAGGTCTGCGCGGGACGAAATTTTACAAAATTTCGCGGTCCGAGCCCGAAAGAGTCAGGCCCGACCCGGCCCGGGCCTGAATCTAATACCGCACTTGCTAACCGAACCCGACCCGAAGCCCAGATTTATATTACTCAGCCCCAAAAAAGGCCGCATTTTACAAATTTACAACAATATTGGATTCTCTATTTCTTAAGTTACGAATAATAACTCCTCGTTACGAACAATATTACCGCATGGCTGACTTATGACACGAACACAGTTTGAAATATTTTTCTGAAGAAATCAATTCCTTACCCGGGCCCGGCCCGAGCCCGAATCTCAATTGTGGTTACCCGCCCGAACCCGGCCCGGGCCTGTGCAGACCTCTCATGTATTGTGTATCTCTTCTAAGGTAGTATATACAGCTGAGTATATACATAGTTCTGACGATAGCGCACGCGGAAATAGCTATAAACTCATCTTAAATTCGTTGATATTTTTACGTTAAATACTAAAATATTAGTTTTATCTTATTCACCTAAAATAAAATCAATTAAAATTTATTTCAGTTCGAGTGCATTTGTGCACTGGATAAAACCAGAAGACCCCGAAAGGTGAAACCCGGGTCGTTATCGACAAAATTTATGGAATAATAATAATTCAAATTTAACATTAAATTTCCATCAAGCACCTTCAGTAGAAATTCTAAATTTAAAATTTATGTATACATAAAATATAATTCAGTAGAAGGTTTAATGTATTAGATTTATCTTAGGAAGTTACGAACGTTCGATTATAGTTATGTTGGTCATAAAAGATACGTTAAAAACATTTATTCTCCTGTACATATTTCTTATATGTATGTATGAGAATGAAAATAAATTGAACAATGCATTTTCAACGTTATACTCATCATAACATGTTGCTCCATAACCTTAATTAAATCATTTTAATCACTCTACCGTGTCAAAAAAATATATATATATATTTATATTATATAATTTGCTTTAGCCTAAATGTTGTGAAATTTTCTCAACGTCACATATCGTCATTCGTCATACGATAAAATTTGTAAATCTTGTTATAATTACGAAATTAGATAAATGTGTAGAAAGATTTTTAAAGTTTAATTATGAAAATATTTTACTCATTATTCAATTCCTTCAAAGCATTAAGTTTTATAAGTATGGCTGATATTACTAGTTTGCGATAACAAGAATAACGTTGCTCATGCTTCGTAATGAAAAAGTTGATGAAAAAAGTAATAAGTTAGTTACACTTTTATGCAACAATACATCTTTTCAACCGCACAAACTTTCATTACCTTTTTAATTGTTCCATTTCTGTACAGGGGTGAAATGGGTGAAAAAATATCATTGCTCTGCCACAATTTTCTTTGGAATCGTTTATTAAGCAAATATATCATTTCTTATTTATAATTGCTTTGAATGTTTATAACGCTGATAAACGGTTCAGAGACCTTAAAAACTTGTTGAATTTTTACTTTATGCAACAACAGTTGTTAGCATTGGTGGGCTCGAGGGGGCTCGAAAGGGTTCGCGCGAGCCCCCTTGTAAATTTAAGATAAAACAATATTCTCAGATCAAATTAGTATATATCTGCAATTTCGAACTTGCATATTATCTACGTAGTACTACTACAGTAGTACATTATAAGCCACTTATGTTGATAAGTTTACGGTAAATTGCATATTGTTACATATTATAAGTGCTTATTTAAGTATTGTATATAATTGCATAGGAGTGTTAGAAAAAATCACTCCTTCCCCAGAACACCGAGAATTATTTTGAGATTAAGCGAGCCGCTTGTTAACGTATTGGCAGCCCACCGCTGGTTGTTAGTAATAATACTCAAAGTTTTAGGAGTGCACATTTTAGACACGCCCTAGACTCTAGGGCCTAGAGCGTTGCCAGATCGAATGCTGTAATGTCTGTCAACAATTTGCTGGTTCGAATTTTTGGCAAATCAAACACCTTGCTGCGTCGATTGAAAACTTTTATTTTTATTTTCCCCACCTACACAATTTTGAAACATTGCAATATAATAACATATTCGCAAAACTACCATTTTATCATGTAACTCGAAGAATATTTTCAATATCGTGTTTGACGAATTGGCCAGACGATTTTGCAAGTTGTTTTCACACCACATCAAGACGTTCAGTTTTAAGAATAAGTTTGTAAATATAGTGGCTTGCTCGGTACTTCGATATTTCATTTCATATATACCATTATTACTGGACTGGGCAGCAAATACACCTTAGTCGAGACCCTTGTGTACATTTTTAGGGTGTTCACTGTCAATACTTGGTGGAAAGGCATTATATTAGTAAAAACACAATAATCCTTTGTATTTAATTCCACTTTATTTAATATGTCAGGACCGGTTTCGCTCATTACGAGCATCGTCAACTGATAAGAAATATAATCTACTGATAAGAAATAATAAATATAAGCACTGTTAAATTATATTTCTTATCAGTTGACGATGCTCGTAATGAGCGAAACCGGTCCTGACATATTAAATAAAGTGGAATGAAGTACAAAGGATTATTGTGTTTTTACTAATATAACTTGTGTACATACTTGAGAACGCACTTGACGGTTTTTACTTGACAGAGTTTAAGCCATTTAACGTTGGTGTGGGCATCAAACGTCTTCAGAAGCGAATGATTGTACGAGACAGTCCACCAACATTGTCAGATTTCATTTTCCTATGTGTCAATTTAGTTTTGGATTAATATGCTCGTTAGCCTAATCACGCTATGTAACAACGCATTTCTGTCAATTGATATGATCTGTAACGTCACACATGTTTTGTATGCTTTCTCGGCGAGGTTATAACCGTTTTGAGTTTTTTTTTCCTTTTTTTCCTCCCTTTACGATTTTAGCATGCATCGTTATTATTTGTGACATTTATAATAGTTTTGGTTACTACGCCACTTCAACACAGTTTGAGTTGTTGTGACAACATCAGGTGATAATGTCCTATAGACGTTATGTCTCGTGAAGAAGTAGGCAGCAATAACGAAAAAATTAATTGAAAGTTATCAGCTAAAAGTTAAAAATAGCACAGTTGACCTAAAAATGGTGACCTTAGAATGATGTGTTCAAATTTAAGGACATTTAGTTTACCGTTTGGCCTGAGTTCCTGTGATGCACATACAAAAATACTTTAGTTTTTATATTATACTTATATTCTAATATTTATTTCTAATGTTCATATAAAAATAATCTAAAATAAAATTGCTTTTTAAATAGTTTCTTAGTTTTATTTTAAAAAAATACACGTCTGCGCCCGTAGGAATACTTTTCTTCCTGGTACGAAAATAAAATGACGAAGTCGGAATCGAAAGCGACCCAACTTCCCCTTTTTATGCGCGAAAGAAATTTGCATAACAACCGGATGCTTTTCTACACCCCTTGAAACCTCCAGAGGATGGTTTTTCTGCTCGCAGTAGCAACCCCATGTTAATATATAAGTAATACATAACTTTAATCAATTAAGCATGTTAAAAAAATAAACAAGTATCACTGATTTTAAAAAAAAACTAACTTTCGAATACTGGAATAAAATAAAACTACAATAGTTCTTTTATTGCAATTGCTATATTAGTAAGAGTATGCGCTTTTCTCGTAATGATTCATACAACAATATTCTTCTGTGGTATATTAATATATTTTCTGATAGAATTATTCATCTTTTAATATGCAAATAAACAGCTAACTTGATTATTTATTCCGAAATACGAATTTATTACCGTTGAAAATCAAAAATACCCGTTACTCACCCATGCACGTGGGTGAACTTTGAAAGTATTTGGAAATCAATATCGCCAAATTTGATAGCAAAAAATAACGTAATATGGGTAATCAAGAAATCAATAATATTTAGGACATAGTTTCGAAAACTTTAATAATACCGATGATGAAGGATTGCTCTCGGGTAACATATAAGATTTTGTTATTATTATATTTAACACGAAAGCGAAAGCGAAAGATTCTGAAGAATCTTTATCTTTGGTTACTTTAAAAATAATGAATCTTACTAGCTACCCAGAAAATTGGAATATGTTATCATAAATATTCATCCAGATATCAAACGTGCCCGCAAAATTTAAAGAAGACTGCAAAATTTATTTTAATTACATTAAGAATTTAAATAAAAACAAAAATCAATCATTGATCGTGTAATCTTTAAAATATGTATTTTTCTTGTGCTTCATCAAATTGCTTTCGAACCAAGAATAGCCACAAATTGCAAAAAAACATTAATTTGTTAATTCAAAGCAACGCATTGCATTCTAAATAAACAGTGTAAATATTTTTGACAGATGCGTCGGTCATCGATTTTCGTTAAAGTTGCTTCCGATTAAATCAATATTTACAAGCTTTTTTATAAATATAATGTTGGTTTTCATGTCTATGTATCGTGATCATTATGACCTAATTTTATTGTAATTGATAAACTATATTTTTCACAATAAGAAAGGTGTTGAATCCCTGAAATATGTGCTACCTAGAGGTTGTGAGTCAACTACGCTGTCGGTCTCATTCATTGTGTCGATTCGCAGAGACCGATTAATATTCGTTTAGTACCGAAGTAAAACGATTTGAGACGTTTAATAAAAGCAGCCATACAAAAGCATTGCTTGCACCACATCTATGATGTTTTCATCAGAGCTTTTATGAAAACTTTAAAGGCTCTTTTCTACATTTTTATAAAGACGTGAATATGGAACATAAAATATCAAGACGCAAAGTTTCGGAATGTGATAAACATATTACATATTTGATCATTCAAATTGTCACTACAATCCCGATTACAGCTTTCGGCGTCTTCAAATATTTAAGTACAGTGAAACCTCGATTATCCGGACTAATTAGGGACGGAGGTAGTCCGGATAAAGAAAAATCCAGATAATCGAAAAAAAAACATAACTGACAAGGAAAGACATGTGCATTCAGTGTGAATAATTTGTATTTGTCAAAATTTACATATAGCTTCGTATGTATTTATGTTTTATCAAGAAATTCAATTATTTAATTTTGCTTAAAGCAGCTAGTTGTTCTTTTTGAAGCTGCCAAATGGTGAATACTTTTAAGACATAAAGGTTGTCATGAATTACACTCTTATTGGCTCTCAAGTCACTTCATAGTAGGGATTCTGTGTCGAGACGTCCCGGGACTTTTAAGGTTGTTTGCTGTCTTTAGTCCCGGGACTTTGTTGTTAAATGTCCCGGGACTTAAGAAAGCCAAATTGTACATTTTAATTTTGAAAAAACCATTCTAACAAATAAAAATTGGATGCAAGCAATCGCTAATGTGACCTTAAAAGCTAATTTTGATTTAAAATAAATTTACATTGGTGTCTATCATCTGATGTTATTTTATTTACAAATGTTTTTCACTATTGCACAAAGTTACCAATGTCTCAATAGGACAAAAAAAGGTATAAAAGCTGTATGTATTGTGATTTGTGAAGTAATGGTCATAATTTTACCCAATTCATTGTTATTTTTTCAATACATGTACCGTTATCATCCCTTTTTAGTACATACATACAAATATTTAATTTAAATAAATTTATAAGTTTATTGAAGGGAAAATAAAAGTCCCAAGTCCCGGGAAGTCCCGGGACTTTGACTTTATCACATCTCGAGTCCCGGGACTTTGAAAAACCCGAGACTTCAGAATCCCTACTTCATCTAAGCACTGAAAAGTTTTAGAATGTGCAGGACCAATATCTCTTACCTCCCAAATCTCTTCTTCGTCTTCTCTATCTTGTTCTTGTGAATGAATCAATTCAATATTTTGGGGCAATGCGCAAATCATTAATATTTTTTACATTTTTTACAAAAAAAAAACTACCAATTATGACCAATTTAGCTCGCAAATTACTGTTGTCATTCCCATCATATTTAGTTGAATGCGGCTTTAGCGCTGAAAAAGGAAAGGTGGATATCATAAACCGTGGAGATTCACAATTAAATTGACCAAAATAGTACCTTCACTAAAAACTCTTTGCAACTCACATCGACTTCAAGGTTCGTACATGTTTGAAAGTTATTTTTTTCTGAGTTTTACGTGTTTCGTAATATGTTAGGTACATATGTATTTACGTAGGAAAGTTAAATTTTAAATAGTATTGACTGTGCATTTTTTAATTTAAAGCAATTATTTGTTTACGAATTTTGATTGGGGAGGGGGAAATTGAGATTTTTGAAGTGTCGTGGGGCGTGGCACAAATAAGGTTGGGAAACACTGCTTTAAAATGAGCATCTATTTTTAAATATCAATTGAAAAATCAATCCAAGTTAATGCTAAACCTTACATTAAAATAGCACATTTCGGAGTGATATAGCCTTTTTCCATATCCGCTCTCTAGTCGGAGCATATGGCCACCACATGGTTTCTCCAAGATTCTCTATCCCCCGCCAATCTTCTTGCATCCTCCCATGTCACCCCAGCGTCCCGTAGCTCCGCCGTGTACATCCTATTTATGGTCGCAATATTATGATAAGGCAATCGAATAATTACTTATAGAATGGTGAAAACAATAAATTTAAAATGAAAAGATCAACTGTCAATTTTTACACTCCCGAGACGAAATATTGAACCGTTATTAATTCACTTTATATTAATTAATATGCGTAGTTTGTAAATCAGTTATGTCAACATACAATATAATTCCATGGTGTATCATAATGAAATATCGGATAATCATGTTAAATTCCATCAGCGTTTTCAATCATGCATGAGTTTCCAGTTCATAATACCCTATTTATAGCGTTCTACTCCCGCTAACCATAGCGTTATCCATTATTGTATCTTACCTTTCGCTTGATGAACTTCCTCGGAAAATGTATATCCATTACCACAATTCTTGCAACTAGTATTGCATAGTAATATATTATAATTATACAAAACTACTAAGAATATTTTTTTACTAGTGGTTCCACCCGGCTTCGCTTGGTATTCAAAATACAATATGTATTAATATCGACTGTGGAAAGGAAAAATGACGTAACCCACAGTTTTCTCAAAACAAGTTTTTTTCGATAATCACAATGTATCAAACTTGATACACGTTCTATCAAAAGGATGCAAGCTACAAATGCCGAATTAGTATCTAAATTTACCTTTTTGAAAAAGATGACCTTGTAAAAAATTAAAACCAAGAAAAAAGACTGAAATAAAAGTTTTTCTTAGAAAATTTCTTTAATTAATATTAGACTAGCTGTAAGCCCGTTGACCTCAACGGGGGGATTTTTGTTGCATTTTCAAGTAGTCAGAAAATTTACAGGCCTCAAAAATAAATTACTAACCTATTTATTGAATAATCCAGAAATTCTGATAGTAAAAGAAATATATCTGGGGGCGTATATCGACAGCCCTGCCCTGCAGTATTTAAATTGTAAATTATTTATTTTTGGAATCATGTTCTAGTTTGCCAACAACTATTTTTCGTAAAAGCAGAAATTTCGTAAGTTATTGAATTTTTGGAATAATGTTTAAGTTTGTTAACTATTTTTCGTAGTAACAAAAAAAGTCCTTGTAAATTACTTAATTTTTGAAATAATATTTAAGTTTGCTAACAACCATTTTTCGTAGAAGCAGAAATAGACCTCGTAAATTATTTAATTTTTGGAATAATGTTTAAGTTTGCTAACAACCATTTTTCATAGTAGCAAAAATAGTCCTTGTAAATTACTTAATTTTTGGAATAATGTTTAAGTTTGCTAACAATTATTTTTCGTATTAGCAGAAATAGACCTCGTAAATTATTTAATTTTTGGAATAATGTTTAAGTTTGCTAACAACCATTTTTCATAGTAGCAAAAATAGTCCTTGTAATTTACTTAATTTTTGGAATAATGTTTAAGTTTGCTAACAATTATTTTTCGTATTAGCAGAAATAGACCTCGTAAATTATTGAATTTTTGGAATAATGTTTAAGTTTGCTAACAACCATTTTTCATAGTAGCAAAAATAGTCCTTGTAAATTACTTAATTTTTGGAACAATGTTTGAGTTTGCTAACAACCATTTTTCTTAGAAGCAGAAATTTCGTAAATTATTTTATTTTTGGTATAATTTTTAAGTTTGCTAACAATTATTTTTCATAGTAGCAAAAATAGTCCTTGTAAATTACTTAATTTTTGGAATAATGTTTAAGTTTGCTAACAATTATTTTTCCTATTAGCAGAAATAGACCTCGTAAATTATTGAATTTTTGGAATAATGTTTAAGTTTGCTAACAACCATTTTTCATAGTAGCAAAAATAGTCCATGTAAATTACTTAATTTTTGGAATAATGTTTAAGTTTGCTAACAATTATTTTTCGTATTAGCAGAAATAGACCTCGTAAATTATTGAATTTTTGGAATAATGTTTAAGTTTGCTAACAACCATTTTTCATAGTAGCAAAAATAGTCCTTGTAAATTACTTAATTTTTGGAATAATGTTTAAGTTTGCTAACAATTATTTTTCCTATTAGCAGAAATAGACCTCGTAAATTATTTAATTTTTGGAATAATGTTTAAGTTTGCTAACAACCATTTTTCATAGTAGCAAAAATAGTCCTTGTAAATTACTCAATTTTTGGAATAATGTTTAAGTTTGCTAACAATTATTTTTCCTATTAGCAGAAATAGACCTCGTAAATTACTTAATTTTTGGAATAATGTTTAAGTTTGCTAACAATTATTTTTCCTATTAGCAGAAATAGACCTCGTAAATTATTTAATTTTTGGAATAATGTTTAAGTTTGCTTACAACCATTTTTCTTAGAAGTAGAAATTTCGTAAATTATTTTATTTTTGGTATAATTTTTAAGTTTGCTAACAATTATTTTTCATAGTAGCAAAAATAGTCCTTGTAAATTACTTAATTTTTGGAATAATGTTTAAGTTTGCTAACAATTAATTTCCTATTAGCAGAAATAGACCTCGTAAATTATTTAATTTTTGGAATAATGTTTAAGTTTGCTAACAACCATTTTTCATAGTAGCAAAAATAGTCCTTGTAAATTACTTAATTTTTGGAATAATGTTTAAGTTTGCTAACAATTATTTTTCCTATTAGCAGAAATAGACCTCGTAAATTATTTAATTTTTGGAATAATGTTTAAGTTTGCTAACAACCATTTTTCATAGTAACAAAAATAGTCCTTGTAAATTACTTAATTTTTGGAACAATGTTTAAGTTTGCTAACAACCATTTTTCTTAGAAGTAGAAATTTCGTAAATTATTTTATTTTTGGTATAATTTTTAAGTTTGCTAACAATTATTTTTCATAGTAGCAAAAATAGTCCTTGTAAATTACTTAATTTTTGGAATAATGTTTAAGTTTGCTAACAATTAATTTCCTATTAGCAGAAATAGACCTCGTAAATTATTTAATTTTTGGAATAATGTTTAAGTTTGCTTACAACCATTTTTCTTAGAAGTAGAAATTTCGTAAATTATTTTATTTTTGGTATAATTTTTAAGTTTGCTAACAATTATTTTTCATAGTAGCAAAAATAGTCCTTGTAAATTACTTAATTTTTGGAATAATGTTTAAGTTTGCTAACAATTTATTTCCTATTAGCAGAAATAGACCTCGTAAATTATTTAATTTTTGGAATAATGTTTAAGTTTGCTAACAACCATTTTTCATAGTAGCAAAAATAGTCCTTGTAAATTACTTAATTTTTGGAATAATGTTTAAGTTTGCTAACAATTATTTTTCCTATTAGCAGAAATAGACCTCGTAAATTATTTAATTTTTGGAATAATGTTTAAGTTTGCTAACAACCATTTTTCATAGTAGCAAAAATAGTCCTTGTAAATTACTTAATTTTTGGAATAATGTTTAAGTTTGCTAACAATTATTTTTCCTATTAGCAGAAATAGACCTCGTAAATTATTGAATTTTTGGAATAATGTTTAAGTTTGCTAACAACCATTTTTCATAGTAGCAAAAATAGTCCTTGTTAATTACTTAATTTTTGGAATAATGTTTAAGTTTGCTAACAACTATTTTTCGTATTAGCAGAAATAGACCTCGTAAATTATTTAATATTTGGAATAATGTTTAAGCTTGCTAACAACCATTTTTTGTATATATATAAATAAATAGTTAATTAAATTATTATATATTAAATTATTATATATAATTGAGCAGCCTTATATAGCCTCTCAAAACGCTGCAGAACGGTCAAATTCGTTTAGTGCAAGATTTCACCCACAGATGTCATTATTAGTTAACTAAAACTTTAAATAGAGTTTTTTTTTCGTAACCATCAACTGGACTGGTGGAGTAGTGTGTTGGGTGTCCGAACGTCGCGCATGAAAATTGGGGCATGGTATCGAATCCCACAGCTTGAGAGAATATTTTTTGAAAATTAATTGTTTTTACACATAATAAAATAAAAATGTCATGATTTCAAAAATTCACTCATGACGTCAGAGAAAAATGAAGAAATGAATTAATGACGACAGCGGGGCAGGATGGGGGGGAGGGGGACCGTCTTTCTTGACGTCATCGAAAAGGTGAAATCGCGACCATATACAAACGAAAAAAGTATGTATTTGGTATGAATAAAAAAATGGCGACAGCGGGGCTGGGGCGGAGGAGGGGGAGGGAAAATCGCGGACAATCATTCAGACGGACGGACATTATCGAGTATTAATATATAGACTAGCTGTAAGCCCGTTGACCTCAACGGAGAGATTTTTGTTGCATTTTTAAGTAGTCAGAAAAGTTACTGGCGTGAAAAATAAATTACTAACCTATTTATTGAATAATCCAGAAATTCTGATAGTAAAAGAAATATCTCGGGGCGTATATCGACAGCCCTGCCCTGCAGTATTTAAATTGTAAATTTTTTATTTTTGGAATAATGTTCTAGTTTGCTAACAACTATTTTTCGTAATAGCAGAAATTTTGTAAATTATTTAATTTTTGGAATAATGTTTAAGTTTGCTAACAACCATTTTTCTTAGAAGCAGAAATTTCGTTAATTATTTTATTTTTGGTATAATTTTTAAGTTTGCTAACAATTATTTTTCATAGTAGCAAAAATAGTCCTTGTAAATTACTTAATTTTTGGAATAATGTTTAAGTTTGCTAACAATTATTTTTCCTATTAGCAGAAATAGACCTCGTAAATTATTTAATATTTGGAATAATGTTTAAGTTTGCTAACAACCATTTTTCTTAGAAGCAGAAATTTCGTTAATTATTTTGTTTTTGGTATAATTTTTAAGTTTGCTAACAATTATTTTTCATAGTAGCAAAAATAGTCCTTGTAAATTATTTAATTTTTGGAATAATGTTTATGTTTGCTAACAACCATTTTTCTTAGAAGCAGAAATTTCGTTAATTATTTTATTTTTGGTATAATTTTTAAGTTTGCTAACAATTATTTTTCATAGTAGCAAAAATAGTCCTTGTAAATTACTTAATTTTTGGAATAATGTTTAAGTTTGCTAACAATTATTTTTTCTATTAGCAGAAATAGACCTCGTAAATTATTTAATTTTTGGAATAATGTTTAAATTTGCTAACAACCATTTTTCATAGTAGCAAAAATAGTCCTTGTAAATTACTTAATTTTTGGAATAATGTTTAAGTTTGCTAACAATTATTTTTCCTATTAGCAGAAATAGACCTCGTAAATTATTTAATATTTGGAATAATGTTTAAGTTTGCTAACAACCATTTTTCTTAGAAGCAGAAATTTCGTTAGTTATTTTGTTTTTGGTATAATTTTTAAGTTTGCTAACAATTATTTTTAATAGTAGCAAAAATAGTCCTTGTAAATTACTTAATTTTTGGAATAATGTTTAAGTTTGCTAACAACCATTTTTCTTAGAAGCAGAAATTTCGTTAGTTATTTTATTTTTGGTATAATTTTTAAGTTTGCTAACAATTATTTTTCATAGTAGCAAAAATAGTCCTTGTAAATTACTTAATTTTTGGAATAATGTTTAAATTTGCTAACAATTATTTTTCCTATTAGCAGAAATAGACCTCGTAAATTATTTAATTTTTGGAATAATGTTTAAGTTTGCTAACAACCATTTTTCTTAGAAGCAGAAATTTCGTTAATTATTTTATTTTTGGTATAATTTTTAAGTTTGCTAACAATTATTTTTCATAGTAGCAAAAATAGTCCTTGTAAATTACTTAATTTTTGGAATAATGTTTAAGTTTGCTAACAATTATTTTTCCTATTAGCAGAAATAGACCTCGTAAATTATTTAATTTTTGGAATAATGTTTAAGTTTGCTAACAACCATTTTTCATAGTAGCAAAAATAGTCCTTGTAAATTACTTAATTTTTGGAATAATGTTTAAGTTTGCTAACAATTATTTTTCCTATTAGCAGAAATAGACCTCGTAAATTATTTAATTTTTGGAATAATGTTTAAGTTTGCTAACAACCATTTTTCTTAGAAGCAGAAATTTCGTTAATTATTTTATTTTTGGTATAATTTTTAAGTTTGCTAACAATTATTTTTCATAGTAGCAAAAATAGTCCTTGTAAATTACTTAATTTTTGGAATAATGTTTAAGTTTGCTAACAATTATTTTTCCTATTAGCAGAAATAGACCTCGTAAATTATTTAATATTTGGAATAATGTTTAAGTTTGCTAACAACCATTTTTCTTAGAAGCAGAAATTTCGTTAATTATTTTATTTTTGGTATAATTTTTAAGTTTGCTAACAATTATTTTTCATAGTAGCAAAAATAGTCCTTGTAAATTACTTAATTTTTGGAATAATGTTTAAGTTTGCTAACAATTATTTTTCCTATTAGCAGAAATAGACCTCGTAAATTATTTAATTTTTGGAATAATGTTTAAGTTTGCTAACAACCATTTTTCTTAGAAGCAGAAATTTCGTTAATTATTTTATTTTTGGTATAATTTTTAAGTTTGCTAACAATTATTTTTCATAGTAGCAAAAATAGACCTTGTAAATTACTTAATTTTTGGAATAATGTTTAAGTTTGCTAACAATTATTTTTCCTATTAGCAGAAATAGACCTCGTAAATTATTTAATTTTTGGAATAATGTTTAAGTTTGCTAACAACCATTTTTCATAGTAGCAAAAATAGTCCTTGTAAATTACTTAATTTTTGGAATAATGTTTAAGTTTGCTAACAATTATTTTTCCTATTAGCAGAAATAGACCTCGTAAATTATTTAATTTTTGGAATAATGTTTAAGTTTGCTAACAACCATTTTTCTTAGAAGCAGAAATTTCGTTAATTATTTTATTTTTGGTATAATTTTTAAGTTTGCTAACAATTATTTTTCATAGTAGCAAAAATAGTCCTTGTAAATTACTTAATTTTTGGAATAATGTTTAAGTTTGCTAACAATTATTTTTCCTATTAGCAGAAATAGACCTCGTAAATTATTTAATATTTGGAATAATGTTTAAGTTTGCTAACAACCATTTTTCTTAGAAGCAGAAATTTCGTTAATTATTTTATTTTTGGTATAATTTTTAAGTTTGCTAACAATTATTTTTCATAGTAGCAAAAATAGTCCTTGTAAATTACTTAATTTTTGGAATAATGTTTAAGTTTGCTAACAATTATTTTTCTATTAGCAGAAATAGACCTCGTAAATTATTTAATTTTTGGAATAATGTTTAAGTTTGCTAACAACCATTTTTCATAGTAGCAAAAATAGTCCTTGTAAATTACTTAATTTTTGGAATAATGTTTAAGTTTGCTAACAATTATTTTTCCTATTAGCAGAAATAGACCTCGTAAATTATTTAATTTTTGGAATAATGTTTAAGTTTGCTAACAACCATTTTTCTTAGAAGCAGAAATTTCGTTAATTATTTTATTTTTGGTATAATTTTTAAGTTTGCTAACAATTATTTTTCATAGTAGCAAAAATAGTCCTTGTAAATTACTTAATTTTTGGAATAATGTTTAAGTTTGCTAACAATTATTTTTCCTATTAGCAGAAATAGACCTCGTAAATTATTTAATTTTTGGAATAATGTTTAAGTTTGCTAACAACCATTTTTCATAGTAGCAAAAATAGTCCTTGTAAATTACTTAATTTTTGGAATAATGTTTAAGTTTGCTAACAATTATTTTTCCTATTAACAGAAATAGACCTCGTAAATTATTTAATTTTTGGAATAATGTTTAAGTTTGCTAACAACCATTTTTCTTAGAAGCAGAAATTTCGTTAATTATTTTATTTTTGGTATAATTTTTAAGTTTGCTAACAATTATTTTTCATAGTAGCAAAAATAGTCCTTGTAAATTACTTAATTTTTGGAATAATGTTTAAGTTTGCTAACAATTATTTTTCCTATTAGCAGAAATAGACCTCGTAAATTATTTAATTTTTGGAATAATGTTTAAGTTTGCTAACAACCATTTTTCTTAGAAGCAGAAATTTCGTTAATTATTTTATTTTTGGTATAATTTTTAAGTTTGCTAACAATTATTTTTCATAGTAGCAAAAATAGTCCTTGTAAATTACTTAATTTTTGGAATAATGTTTAAGTTTGCTAACAATTATTTTTCCTATTAGCAGAAATAGACCTCGTAAATTATTTAATTTTTGGAATAATGTTTAAGTTTGCTAACAACCATTTTTCTTAGAAGCAGAAATTTCGTTAATTATTTTATTTTTGGTATAATTTTTAAGTTTGCTAACAATTATTTTTCATAGTAGCAAAAATAGTCCTTGTAAATTACTTAATTTTTGGAATAATGTTTAAGTTTGCTAACAATTATTTTTCCTATTAGCAGAAATAGACCTCGTAAATTATTGAATTTTTGGAATAATGTTTAAGTTTGCTAACAACCATTTTTCTTAGAAGCAGAAATTTCGTTAATTATTTTATTTTTGGTATAATTTTTAAGTTTGCTAACAATTATTTTTCATAGTAGCAAAAATAGTCCTTGTAAATTACTTAATTTTTGGAATAATGTTTAAGTTTGCTAACAATTATTTTTCCTATTAGCAGAAATAGACCTCGTAAATTATTTAATTTTTGGAATAATGTTTAAGTTTGCTAACAACCATTTTTCATAGTAGCAAAAATAGTCCTTGTAAATTACTTAATTTTTGGAATAATGTTTAAGTTTGCTAACAATTATTTTTCCTATTAGCAGAAATAGACCTCGTAAATTATTTAATTTTTGGAATAATGTTTAAGTTTGCTAACAAATATTTTTCATAGTAGCAAAAATAGTCCTTGTAAATTACTTAATTTTTGGAATAATGTTTAAGTTTGCTAACAATTATTTTTCCTATTAGCAGAAATAGACCTCGTAAATTATTTAATTTTTGGAATAATGTTTAAGTTTGCTAACAACCATTTTTCATAGTAGCAAAAATAGTCCTTGTAAATTACTTAATTTTTGGAATAATGTTTAAGTTTGCTAACAATTATTTTTCCTATTAGCAGAAATAGACCTCGTAAATTATTTAATTTTTGGAATAATGTTTAAGTTTGCTAACAACCATTTTTCATAGTAGCAAAAATAGTCCTTGTAAATTATTTTATTTTTGGTATAATTTTTAAGTTTGCTAACAATTATTTTTCCTATTAGCAGAAATAGACCTCGTAAATTATTGAATTTTTGGAATAATGTTTAAGTTTGCTAACAACCATTTTTCATAGTAGCAAAATAGTCCTTGTAAATTACTTAATTTTTGGAATAATGTTTAAGTTTGCTAACAATTATTTTTCATAGTAGCAAAAATAGTCCTTGTAAATTACTTAATTTTTGGAATAATGTTTAAGTTTGCTAACAATTATTTTTCCTATTAGCAGAAATAGACCTCGTAAATTATTTAATTTTTGGAATAATGTTTAAGTTTGCTAACAACCATTTTTCATAGTAGCAGAAATAGTCCTTGTTAATTACTTAATTTTTGGAATAATGTTTAAGTTTGCTAACAAT
>CM062825.1:31808978-31966763 GCA_031772345.1 Himalopsyche anomala
ATAGTAGCAAAAATAGTCCTTGTAAATTACTTAATTTTTGGAATAATGTTTAAGTTTGCTAACAATTATTTTTCCTATTAGCAGAAATAGACCTCGTAAATTATTTAATTTTTGGAATAATGTTTAAGTTTGCTAACAACCATTTTTCGTATATATATAAATAAATAGTTAATTAAATTATTATATATAATTGAGCAGCCCTATATAGCCGTTCACAACCCTGCAGGTGGAAATCTTGGAATTCAAAATCGTTTAGTGCAAGATTTCACCCACAGATGTCATTATTAGTTCACTTAAAACGCGTTCTTTTTTTTTGCTTTGTATTATTTAAATTATATAAAGTTTTTATATCGCTTTTCTCAAGTGGATTCATAGATCAGTGTGTAAGCCGTCCGAACGTCGCGCATGAAAATTGGGGCATGGTATCGAATCCCACAGCTTGAGAGAATATTTTTTGAAAATTAATTGTTTTTACACATAATAAAATAAAAATGTCATGATTTCAAAAATTCACTCATGACGTCAGAGAAAAATGAAGAAATGAATTAATGACGACAGCGGGGCAGGATGGGGGGGAGGGGGACCGTCTTTCTTGACGTCATCGAATAGGCGAAATCGCGACCATAATATACAAACGAAAAAAGTATCTCTTTAGTATGAATAAAAAAATGTTGACAGCGTGGCTGGGGCGGAGGAGGGGAAGGGGAAATCGGGGACAATTTACAGACAGACGGACAGACAGACGGACGGACGGACATTAACGACTATTAATATATAGACTAGCTGTAAGCCCGTTGACCTCAACGGAGAGATTTTTGTTGCATTTTTAAGTAGTCAGAAAAGTTACTGGCGTGAAAAAAAAATTACTAACCTATTTATTGAATAATCCAGAAATTCTGATAGTAAAAGAAATATCTCGGGGCGTATATCGACAGCCCTGCCCTGCAGTATTTAAATTGTAAATTATTTATTTTTGGAATAATGTTCTAGTTTGCTAACAACTATTTTTCGTAATAGCAGAAATTTTGTAAATTATTTAATTTTTGGAATAATGTTTATGTTTGCTAACAACCATTTTTCTTAGAAGCAGAAATTTCGTTAATTATTTTATTTTTGGTATAATTTTTAAGTTTGCTAACAATTATTTTTCATAGTAGCAAAAATAGTCCTTGTAAATTACTTAATTTTTGGAATAATGTTGAAGTTTGCTAACAATTATTTTTTCTATTAGCAGAAATAGACCTCGTAAATTATTTAATTTTTGGAATAATGTTTAAATTTGCTAACAACCATTTTTCATAGTAGCAAAAATAGTCCTTGTAAATTACTTAATTTTTGGAATAATGTTTAAGTTTGCTAACAATTATTTTTCCTATTAGCAGAAATAGACCTCGTAAATTATTTAATATTTGGAATAATGTTTAAGTTTGCTAACAACCATTTTTCTTAGAAGCAGAAATTTCGTTAGTTATTTTGTTTTTGGTATAATTTTTAAGTTTGCTAACAATTATTTTTCATAGTAGCATAAATAGTCCTTGTAAATTACTTAATTTTTGGAATAATGTTTAAGTTTGCTAACAATTATTTTTCCTATTAGCAGAAATAGATCTCGTAAATTATTTAATTTTTGGAATAATGTTTAAGTTTGCTAACAACCATTTTTCTTAGAAGCAGAAATTTCGTTAATTATTTTATTTTTGGTATAATTTTTAAGTTTGCTAACAATTATTTTTCATAGTAGCAAAAATAGTCCTTGTAAATTACTTAATTTTTGGAATAATGTTTAAGTTTGCTAACAATTATTTTTCCTATTAGCAGAAATAGACCTCGTAAATTATTTAATATTTGGAATAATGTTTAAGTTTGCTAACAACCATTTTTCTTAGAAGCAGAAATTTCGTTAGTTATTTTGTTTTTGGTATAATTTTTAAGTTTGCTAACAATTATTTTTCATAGTAGCAAAAATAGTCCTTGTAAATTACTTAATTTTTGGAATAATGTTTAAGTTTGCTAACAATTATTTTTTCTATTAGCAGAAATAGACCTCGTAAATTATTTAATTTTTGGAATAATGTTTAAATTTGCTAACAACCATTTTTCATAGTAGCAAAAATAGTCCTTGTAAATTACTTAATTTTTGGAATAATGTTTAAGTTTGCTAACAATTATTTTTCCTATTAGCAGAAATAGACCTCGTAAATTATTTAATTTTTGGAATAATGTTTATGTTTGCTAACAACCATTTTTCTTAGAAGCAGAAATTTCGTTAATTATTTTATTTTTGGTATAATTTTTAAGTTTGCTAACAATTATTTTTCATAGTAGCAAAAATAGTCCTTGTAAATTACTTAATTTTTGGAATAATGTTTAAGTTTGCTAACAATCATTTTTTCTATTAGCAGAAATAGACCTCGTAAATTATTTAATTTTTGGAATAATGTTTAAATTTGCTAACAATCATTTTTCATAGTAGCAAAAATAGTCCTTGTAAATTACTTAATTTTTGGAATAATGTTTAAGTTTGCTAACAATTATTTTTCCTATTAGCAGAAATAGACCTCGTAAATTATTTAATATTTGGAATAATGTTTAAGTTTGCTAACAACCATTTTTCTTAGAAGCAGAAATTTCGTTAATTATTTTGTTTTTGGTATAATTTTTAAGTTTGCTAACAATTATTTTTCATAGTAGCATAAATAGTCCTTGTAAATTACTTAATTTTTGGAATAATGTTTAAGTTTGCTAACAATTATTTTTCCTATTAGCAGAAATAGACCTCGTAAATTATTTAATATTTGGAATAATGTTTAAGTTTGCTAACAACCATTTTTCATAGAAGCAGAAATTTCGTTAGTTATTTTGTTTTTGGTATAATTTTTAAGTTTGCTAACAATTATTTTTCATAGTAGCAAAAATAGTCCTTGTAAATTACTTAATTTTTGGAATAATGTTTAAGTTTGCTAACAATTATTTTTCCTATTAGCAGAAATAGATCTCGTAAATTATTTAATTTTTGGAATAATGTTTAAGTTTGCTAACAACCATTTTTCTTAGAAGCAGAAATTTCGTTAATTATTTTATTTTTGGTATAATTTTTAAGTTTGCTAACAATTATTTTTCATAGTAGCAAAAATAGTCCTTGTAAATTACTTAATTTTTGGAATAATGTTTAAGTTTGCTAACAATTATTTTTTCTATTAGCAGAAATAGACCTCGTAAATTATTTAATTTTTGGAATAATGTTTAAATTTGCTAACAACCATTTTTCATAGTAGCAAAAATAGTCCTTGTAAATTACTTAATTTTTGGAATAATGTTTAAGTTTGCTAACAATTATTTTTCCTATTAGCAGAAATAGACCTCGTAAATTATTTAATATTTAGAATAATGTTTAAGTTTGCTAACAACCATTTTTCTTAGAAGCAGAAATTTCGTTAATTATTTTGTTTTTGGTATAATTTTTAAGTTTGCTAACAATTATTTTTCATAGTAGCAAAAATAGTCCTTGTAAATTACTTAATTTTTGGAATAATGTTTAAGTTTGCTAACAATTATTTTTCCTATTAGCAGAAATAGACCTCGTAAATTATTTAATTTTTGGAATAATGTTTAAGTTTTCTAACAACCATTTTTCATAGTAGCAAAAATAGTCCTTGTAAATTACTTAATTTTTGGAATAATGTTTAAGTTTGCTAACAATTATTTTTCCTATTAGCAGAAATAGACCTCGTAAATTATTTAATATTTGGAATAATGTTTAAGTTTGCTAACAACCATTTTTCTTAGAAGCAGAAATTTCGTTAATTATTTTGTTTTTGGTATAATTTTTAAGTTTGCTAACAATTATTTTTCATAGTAGCAAAAATAGTCCTTGTAAATTACTTAATTTTTGGAATAATGTTTAAGTTTGCTAACAATTATTTTTCCTATTAGCAGAAATAGACCTCGTAAATTATTTAATTTTTGGAATAATGTTTAAGTTTGCTAACAACCATTTTTCATAGTAGCAAAAATAGTCCTTGTAAATTACTTAATTTTTGGAACAATGTTTAAGTTTGCTAACAACCATTTTTCTTAGAAGCAGAAATTTCGTAAATTATTTTATTTTTGGTATAATTTTTAAGTTTGCTAACAATTATTTTTCATAGTAGCAAAAATAGTCCTTGTAAATTACTTAATTTTTGGAATAATGTTTAAGTTTGCTAACAATTATTTTTCCTATTAGC
This sequence comes from Himalopsyche anomala, assembly GCA_031772345.1. Lineage (NCBI taxonomy): Eukaryota > Metazoa > Arthropoda > Insecta > Trichoptera > Rhyacophilidae > Himalopsyche > Himalopsyche anomala. The sequence continues at coordinate 31,813,205 of CM062825.1, forward strand.
AGAAATAGACCTCGTAAATTATTTAATTTTTGGAATAATGTTTAAGTTTGCTAACAACCATTTTTCGTATATATATAAATAAATAGTTAATTAAATTATTATATTTAATTGAGCAGCCCTATATAGCCGTTCACAACCCTGCAGGTGGAAATCTTGGAATTCAAAATCGTTTAGTGCAAGATTTCACCCACAGATGTCATTATTAGTTCACTTAAAACGCGTTCTTATTTTTTGCTTTGTATTATTTAAATTATATAAAGTTTTTATATCGCTTTTCTCAAGTGGATTCATAGATCAGTGTGTAAGCCGTCCGAACGTCGCGCATGAAAATTGGGGCATGGTATCGAATCCCACAGCTTGAGAGAATATTTTTTGAAAATTAATTGTTTTTACACATAATAAAATAAAAATGTCATGATTTCAAAAATTCACTCATGACGTCAGAGAAAAATGAAGAAATGAATTAATGACGACAGCGGGGCAGGATGGGGGGGAGGGGGACCGTCTTTCTTGACGTCATCGAATAGGCGAAATCGCGACCATAATATACAAACGAAAAAAGTATCTCTTTAGTATGAATAAAAAAATGTTGACAGCGTGGCTGGGGCGGAGGAGGGGAAGGGGAAATCGGGGACAATTTACAGACAGACGGACAGACAGACGGACGGACGGACATTAACGACTATTAATATATAGATTATGTCAATTAAACACCAGTTTAGATGTCTCCATGCACTTCAAGGTTGTGTGTAATTCATAATTTACATATGGCCCAAAATCATCAAAACACGTTTTTTGCGCCCCTGTAAAATTTGATATGTGTGGGGTACGTCCTTTTTCCTTTCCACAGTCGATATAGAATATTCACATTTTTTAATATCTTATATCTGAAGTAAACTCACAGGTATGATTGCATTTATTTATAATATATGATTATTTGTAGACTTGTAACTTAATATAAGTATAGGTTTTTTAATCAAAATGTGTTTGTTTATTTACCATAATAATATGATACGATTTAAATACACATGTTACGTGTATTTAAATCATTATTAGTTATATTATTTATATATTTGACTGTCCACAGTATTTGTATATATCTTCCTATTAGTCCTTTGTCAGATTTAAGTCCGTTACATTAATCGAAAGATTTGCCCTGAGATTTTTAATTGACATAGAAAATGCAAGCCAAACAGGTAATTGTAATCTCTTGAATAATGATGGAATTGAATGACGAATCATATATTTTTTTTATTATTATTTAAATAACATTGCATTATATTATAACAAATTATAAATTTCAAACTTTTACAATGAAGAAAAAAAACGCAATACAACTTAATATTAAAAGTAGTAGAAAAAAAAATGGCAAGGAAGTCAACTGAGTAAACTCCGACGAATTTTACTTTAATACATAACATTTAATACAGAAACATTTCGCCTTCAAATGATTGTTCAGAATGGTTGCTTCAATAATAGTTGTATTATAGTGCTTTTATTCTAAGTCTTGAGTCTTGACCGAGTTCCTAAAAAGCATGATAGGAAATACTACTTTAATTATCAATTTCTAAGACGAACTCCTACTTGTTTTTAACAAAATCAAAAAAAAATCCATAGGATAACTGGTCTCTTCGTCTTAAATTACACATTTTTAATGGATCTGAATGTAAGAAGTAGTGCTTAAATTATTTGTACAGTGTATTAGAGAGCTAAGAAATTTATGCTAGAGTTCATCAACATTAAATCAGGGATTAGCTGGAGGGGGCTCGGGGGGGCTCGGGGGGGGCTCGCGCGAGCCCCTTGTTAAATTTTGGCGCGGCCGGAGAGCCTCTTGTTAAGATAAGAAAATCATTCGTCTTATATCAAATCATCACATAACTGTAATTTAACTAATTTAACCGTTTTAACTAATTGGCAAAGTCGATGGTCAAAGTCCCTTCGTGGTAGAATTACCTATTTATTTTTCCCAGATATTGTTTTTCGTCAGAATGCAACCTGGCTCTCTCCGGATCACTGGACCTCACAATTTATCACCGGACACGGTGCGTTTAATGCCAAGCTACATAAATTTAAAATCAAACCTAACCCACACTGTCCTTGTGGTGACAGTAATCAAGATTCAGAGCATATTCTCTGGAATTGTTCGATTATGTCTGTTGAAAGAGGTATATTGTTTTCGTTATGTAGAAATAACCGTGATGGTCCTATCGGGCATCCAGATCTAGTTTCATCTCCAGAAAATTTCGCTCACTTCAAGAAATTTGCTACTTCTTTTGGAGAAAAAGTTTACCTTCCCTGCCCCTCGCCATTCAATCCTTAATCATATTATATCTGTTTCAAAATTAAAAGTTGTCTCATTAGTGCCATTAACTATCATTCTTGCTTATTATTATTTAATTTTTTTTTTTCCGTGTTTATTATTTAATTTATTATTTAATTATTTAATTAACCTTTATTAGTATCTCTTTATATTTCTAATTATTATTGTTACCTATAAAATTGCCTTTATCTTAACATGTATCTTAACTGTATCATTGAGGAGACATCGTCTTCGGAGTGATGCAGACAGGAAAAAAGTTTATCGAATAAAAAAAAAAAAAAAAAAAAACTGTAATTTATGTAGATAGATAAATTTGAAAATTAGTTGTTGTTTCATTTTTTCATTCAGCGTTGTGGGCGTCTGTGAGTCCCAGTGCGAAAAAACATTTTTTCGATCGATTTATCTATTTTCTGTTGAAAGGAATGGGTGTTTGCGATGTCTTAAGATTGCCTCCCACTCTTCCGATTCTTCAATTCAACTGGGCGCTACTATTAGTTAATCACTAGTCCTGTCTTAGGCATATCATTTTAACCCTACTACTTTCTTTGGAAAAGAGAGGTAGAGCGACTAAGTAACAAGCAGTTTTCGTAGAAAAATAACTTTCGTTGAGATACCTTCATAAGGAGGCCATATACTCGACATAGGGAGCGGACATGGATAAAAAATGGATAACATTTACCGAGCCCCTTGTTAAGATATTGGCAGCCCACCGCTGCATTAAATGATAAACTGTTCATATGCATTATAATTAAATATTTTGCTTGTTTCCATTCTAAAAAATATTTGCCACAACTGACATTTCACATTATAATAAAACGATGATTTTGGAAGGTTCTGTGTTCGGAAGAATCTGTGTACGAAGTATTCTTGTACAGAGAATTCGTATTTGGAAGAGTCATGTTCGTAAGAATCACCGAACCGTCACAAGGAGGTTCGTAAGAATCACTTCGAAAACCACTGATCTTGAACAACGGCTTACTGATTTTTTTACAGGGTGGCGAGAGGAAAGTAAATTAATGATAAGCAACTAAAAAAAATATGTGCATATTGTTAATTTTTTTAAGAAATTAAACAAGCTATGACGCAAAAGTTGAATGTCCTGTTAGAGGAAAACTTTTGTCACGTGTTTTGCAAAGATTTTTACTCCTTTCCTAATTTGTCGTCTGCATTCAAAAGTCGGTTTTATTTTTGATGAATATTCACACAATTAGCCGTAGACAAAATACGATAACGGCGAAATTATGCAAACAAATGATAAAATGAAATATAAATAACTATTTCGCTGGATTACTAGGTGTACAACGTGCTTCGCCTCATGAAGAATTATCTTTATACTAGTAACTTACCAATAAAGGTTGCATATTCAAATCCTGCTTTGGATAAACATTTAAAGCTGATTTGTTCAATTAAGAAAGGTAGGTCAATCTATAATGGGAAAAGATATCAAAGCGTTTTAGTTCTACCAATATTTTTTATATGATTGATACCTATTTAGACATCGGAACTATTTGAATTAGAACCACCAAGCTAAAAAATAATTAAAAACACACTCATGACATAAATGAATTCTTTGGTTGCTTTCTTTTATATATTTTTTAATTCAGACATAAATAACCGCCACAGTTGCAAATAAAAGACATCTAGCGAATTATTTACAAAACAATTATCTACATAATAAATATTTTAAAGATTCTCATGTTGCATTTATTACTAGATGTCGTTAAGTGTATGTGATAGTGACAATTTTATTGTGGAATTTAATTTGTGGCAGGTGAATATGATTAAAACATTATACCTACGCTTTAACGGTAAGGGTGCACCATAAGCAATTCACCTAAATTCAGAGATAACTAACTATGAGATCTACAACTTTCATACTTCAAAAATGTTCCAGCATTTATTCAACTAACGCCATCTAACGAAAGCTGCTTAAGACTCCTCCATCCCTGACCTACCTCATGGTTGATTTTTTATTTTTTTAAATACATAAAATAATATTTATTCCAAATAAAAAGACATTTAAATTATAATAACATTTATTAAAAACATATATATACATTATGGAACATGATAATAACAGATTAAATAGAAATTAAGGTAAGTGTCACGGTCTACAGACACCTATAATTAAAAGAAATTATTAAATTGCTTAAATACAAAAAATCGTTGGAATTAATAGAATATAGCTTAATAGGATTTTAAAATCATTTCAGCTGAATGAAACATTCCTTATCATCATATTCTAATAAAGTTTATTTGTAAAAAATGAACAGGGAGCCAGCGGCGTGCTTAAGCAGGGACCTCTTATTTTTTTTCATTAAAAATACGTATCTCAACCAAAACGCACTATTTTAAAAAAAAAAAATACCCAACGTTAGCAAAATCAAATACATCAATAATGATATTAAGTTTTTTTTTTTTTTAATTCTCCATTTGAAGGATACTATTTCAAAAATTAAAAAGGTATGAATGTCCAGTAATAGCTGAAAATAAGAGGTCACTGCTTAAGCATGCCACTGGCTCCCTGTTCATTTTTACAAATAAACTTTATTAGAATATGATAATAAGGAATGTTTCACTCAGCTGAAATGATTTTAAAATCCTATTAAGTTATATTCTATTAATTAAACGAATTTTTGTGTACAAGCAATTCAATAATTTCTCTTAATTATAGGTGTCTCTGTAGACCGTGACACTTACCCTTAAAATACTAACTAATAATACAAAAGGAACAAAGGAATAATAACAGTAAATCATTTTTAAATTATGTCAGTAATCTTCAATCATCTTCGAAATGAAGTCTCAGCAGTTTTAGGTAGTTGCATTCCACTCATCCAATTCAGTCATTTTTCATTACTGCATTCTGTGAAGGGAGCAGTATATTTTCTTGTTTTTTCAGGATATGAAAGTAAAGAGAAAACGAAAATATTAGTTAAATATAAAAACTGGATGCAATTCTACTCATAGAATTATGTATGAATAAAATTTTATGTGACGGCTGACTGATTAACTATGTCAACTCGCATTTGGTGAATAGTGCAAAAAAACATTTTCACTAAAAATATGTATCTCAACCAAAACGCACTATTTTTTTTAAAAAAAAATACCCAACGTTAGCAAAATCAAATACATCAATAATGATATTAAGTTTTTTTTTTTTTTTTAATTCTCCATTTAAAGGATACTATTTCAAAAATTAAAAAGGTATGAATGTCCAGTAATAGCTGAAAATAAGAGGTCACTGCTTAAGCACGCCACTGGCTCCCTGTTCATTTTTACAAATAAAATTTATTAGAATATGATAATAAGGAATGTTTCACTCAGCTGAAATGATTTTAAAATCCTATTAAGTTATATTCTATTAATTAAACGAATTTTTGTGTACAAGCATAGCAGTCTTAAGTTCCAAGCAGTGCTGTAGAAAATCAGCAAATTCTGAGCTGGCCGTTGAATCCCTGCCTTTACTAACAAATTGTATGGCGGTTATACGTAGATCAACTCTAAATTCCAATTTATGAGCTTATTTTTCGTTAAATGTAACATGTGTGTTTGGAAGATTTCTCGTATGGATATTCTGTGATTTGTTGGTGTTATTCATTTACAATTTACGATACATCAGAAGGGCCATATATGCAAATTAAGTAATGATTGTAAGAAATATAGCGAATGGCAAAATATGCGATGTGTAGTAAAAACCAATAAAATTTAACTTCCCACTATTAAGTATCACAATTATATAGAATATAAATTATGAATTACATAAACGACGGTAACAAGCGAAATTCATATAATATTATATAAGATTTTGACGCCTATTGTGATATTATGAAAAACATGCTGCGTCTTATGATAATGGCAATATACCAAGTAAATGATGATTTAATCAATAACAATATAAACAAAATAATGAAATGAAGTGTGCTATCCTAGTTTGACTTACTGATTTTTGATTACTGATATGACTTGAGAAATCTTATAGAAAGATTGAGTGACGAACCAGTGTGCACAAATAAATTTCGAGATTAATATTAATTGATTAAAATCCCAATAATGATGTTGGTTTTTTTAATGAACTATCCAACCTCATATTCTGTATTGAAATATTGTAAAAAAAATAATTTAAATAAAATGATTTGGCATCTTTGTTTGCTTTTGTTCTCAGAGATTTTTATTTAGAAACCTTAGAAAATGTGATTTTTTCTTATTTAAAAAATGATTTAATTGAAAAGATATATAATTTCAATATATATATGTATTTGCTTCAAAATAACAGTAATAAATGGTTTCATAATGATGTGATATTACTTTGAAAATTATGACGCCGGCCCGCTCATCTGAAAAAAGTACCTATTTTCTACTCAATAGCATGGCTTTCACTATAGGGGGCTATGGTACAAGCAATTCAATAATTTCTCTTAATTATAGGTGTCTCTGTGGACCGTGACACTTACCCTTAAAATACTAACTAATAATACAAAAGGAACAAAGGAATAATAACAGTAAATCATTTTTAAATTACGTCAGTAATCTTCAATCATCTTCGAAATGAAGTCTCAGCAGTTTTAGTTAGTTGTATTCCACTCATCCAATTCAGTCATTTTTCATTACTGCATTCTGTGAAGGGAGCAGTATATTTTCTTGTTTTTTCAGGATATGAAAGTAAAGAGAAAACGAAAATATTAGTTAAATATAAAAACTGGATGCAATTCTACTCATAGAATTATGTATGAATAAAATTTTATGTGACGGCTGACTGATTAACTATGTCAACTCGCATTTGGTGAATAGTGCAAAAAAAGCTGATTAGAAATTATATTTTTCAATAGGCAACTAATTATTTGGTTAGTATCTAATATTAATAAATGATTAGTAAAAATATATAAATTATAAGCAGGGCTTTTTTTACCCTGTAACCCGGCAGAACGGCACCTTTTTTTCTCGAAATTTTAATAAATGTTCGTAAAATTTTATTTTTTCTATTTTAAAACTTTCGTTTCTTTTCTTGGAAGCCATTGACTGTTAATCCCTTTTGAATATATAGGGTATCATAGGACCCATAAATTAATGTCATGCAAAAGATTATCAGGTATGTACTTTCTTGGAAAGGGCGTTTAATTTATGCACTGAATTCTATTCCCATTTCTCCAAGTGAATGTGAAAGCGGGTTTTCACAAATGAATTTGATTATCAACCCAATGAGAGCTTCGTTGATGACCAAAACAGTTTTGTCAGTTGTTTATTAAACTTGTCAGATCACCGATACTTTTTGATCCTTCAAAATACGTTGATCAATGATTACTAAGAGGAAGACATTCGGCCACAGACACCAACACAAAAAAAAGAAATAGGGACCATTTACCTGACAAAAATTGGGAAAAACTGTGGAAATCATTGTAATTGGAATGTAATTTTGGATAGCGTTTTTAATAAATTAAATATTGTTTTAATGTTATGTTACATAATGTATGTAATGTTCTTTGTTTAATTTTCATTTCAAATTTCTAAAATAAATATAAAAATGTGTATATTTTGTTTTATTTTCTATGCACTATATGAAAAAACGCCTTTAATTCTATTAAAATGATATTCGAATATATAATGAATAATATACCTTCTTAGAAAATGCTCGAAAAAAGTGCGTCCCGGCACCTTTTTTTTCAAAAAAAAGCACTGATTATAAGTAAATAATTCAGTTTTGTTTTTAAAAAGGTCATTGGATATCTATAATTGGTCAGTAATTAGTAGAGATTGAACGATTTGATTAATTTGGTAACGGCAAAGTTTTAGCAGCCTTTTATTTAATAAACAAAAAGTTTTTGAATAAATATAAGTGAGTAAAAAAATGTATCAAAGTGTTGAAGTCAATAAATATAATAAATTAGAAAAGCTTTGTCGTTGACAAGTTATTTTTGAGAAGAAAAGAATTTGTTAATCATTTGATTAACACTTTACACCCAGATTTCCTCATTTCTACGTGATTTTTTGCTTCCAAAATTTTTTTTACAAAAGAAACTGAACTTTCGCAAAATCTGGGATTGATGACTTTGTTTTGAATCTTGTTAAAAAACATGGTAAATTTGTCATACTACATCGTACGGACTATTGCGGCGAAAAACTTCACAAACTGAGCTAAAAACCACTCCACGATTTAAAATTATTATCTGAGATCATGGGAATCGCGTTAAAACCACACATTATTACGAAGAACGCTGATAAATTAAGCGAAATACGAAACATTTCGGAGCATTTCGTCTCAGCTTTCCAGAACGGGCGCGCGCCCGTTCTGGAAAGCTGAGACGAAATGTTTCGTATTTCGCTTAATTTATCAGTGTTCTTCGTAATAATGTGTGGTTTTAACGCGATTCCTGATCTCAAATAATAATTTTAAATCGTGGAGTGGTTTTTAGCTCAGTTTGTGAAGTTTTTCGCCGTAATAGTCCGTGCGATGAAGTCATACATTATATAATTTATTTATCAGTGTTCTTCTTAATAATGTGTGGTTTTAACGCGATTCCCATGATCTCAGATAATAATTTTAAATCGTGGAGTGGTTTTTAGCTCAGTTTGTGAAGTTTTTCGCCGCAATAGTCCGTACGATGTAGTATGACAAATTTACCAAAAACATTTATTGAATTTTAGAAAATACACTTTTCGGCCATAAATTTTATCCTAACAGAGCTGAATATGTATTAAATCTACTAAATAAATGCACCCTAGAAGTTCGTCCGTTATTGTAAAGATTAGCTGTCAGATCATCAAAGCAAATCCTATGTAATAATAATCGACCCAGATCAGAAATCTAGGAAAAACAGCATTTTATCTAACAAGTCATAGCAAAATACAACACTTTCGTTAAAAAATACACGAACGAGATGGTGAACGGATTCTTCCGAACACAGAACCTTTCGCACATAGAATACTTCGTACATTTAAATATTTTAAATATGAAAATCATTGTTTTATTACAATGAGTAATGTCTTAGGTCATCATGCCAAATATTTTTCAGAGTGGAAACAAGCAAAATATTTAATTATAATGGGTACTTTCGTGTTTGATGCCATGCAAAGAAATGCGCAACGGTCGTCGATGCACCCCTGTGTAGTGTTCGATGGTGAAGAAGAAGTAGCAATCTGAGGGCTCCTATCAATCGAGGCTCAGATTAAGTCAACGGTTGACAGTCATCAAAACAGGTGGCTGGAAGGAAAATTTCCAGATCTGGTTACCGAGAGTTTCAATGATATGCATCAGAGATGCAGTGTAAATAATATGTGTCAGGCTATCTGCATCTAGGCGTATTGTCCAATGGCAGATGACAGTTTTTATAATACGCATTTTAGGGCTCGTTATCCACAAAATCACATTCCATTGGACTCAAATTATATGCCAGTAATGGAGAGTAGGTTAGTGCTGAAGTATCAAGGTTATATGGTAAATTGTATTTTCAAGCATTGCATCTATATAAAAGAACAAATGAATCAATTTCATTCAATAGTACAAATTACAATGTAAGGGGTCTACAATAATGAGGTTTTCATTCAATAATGTCAAAAATGTCGCCATGTTTGGCCATGAAAGATCAAATGTCGATTTGTAGTATGCATGCAAACAAAACACGTTTCATGATCTCCTTCAAGACGCACAGGCATGCTTGAATCTGAAATATACACATATTAATCACAAAAATAATAAATACCTTCTTTAAAACCAAACAATATAGTAAAAATGGACGCATTTGATACATTTTTACCGGTAAAAAATTTGTGTTTGCCATTATTGCCACACTAAAAATACCATAAGTTGCCTACATGCTTAAAAATATATTTTTCCCTAAAAACTTAATATGTTATATTTTCTTATAAATGATTAAATATAATACACTATTCTTAATCTAAAAAACCATTTTTCGATATATATTTAGGTATATTACTACAACATTTCTAAATTAAAAGAAATCGTGATTTTTTTGATTTTCGGAGAAAGGATTTATAATATTTTTAGTTTTCGTGAGAACTATTTTTAGTAGCTAGACTGGCTATTTCGTAAAGATAATAGGACAAGTTTTTTTGGTGAAAAAAATATTATTTCATGTTTTTATAATGACAGCTAAAGCAGTTATACAATAAAATTTAAAATAGTAAGCAATGTTATGACAATATAAATTAAACACAAAAACGTTTTGTAATGATTCACGATAGGATAACATGAAATTTTTCATGGACTTAAAATGAATCTGACGAGCACATTCATCACGGCTGTATTTTTAATAAATATCATCAAAATCTCAATATTATTTTTAATGCATCAAAACAATTTTGAGAATTGTTTTGTTATTATTTTTCTACAATATTTGAATTTTAAATGAAACACATTTCCTCTCATCGTTTCCTTTTCGTTTAGTTATATTAAAATACAGTTATATTATCCATCCCTTTTTTTATTCAATGATTTTTCTACACGCTTCCAAAAAATAGCGCTTAGTGCTTTAGCAAGATTTATTATTTCATTTTTACTTTCCAAATTGAGTGGGTTTGCATTAAGAAAGCTGACTTTAATCTAAATATTTCATAAATATGGCATAATTACAAAACAAATAATTGTAATAATCTATATATTAATACTCGATAATGTCCGTATGATTGCATGATTGCATGATTGCATGATTGTCCGCGATTTCCCCTCCCCCTGCCCCTTCCCCCTGCCTCCTCAAAGCTCCGCTGACGCAATATTTGTATTCATACTAAAGACATATTTTCCCAATACACTGTTTATTATTTGACGAAACAAATCAAATCGCTGAAAAAATTTCATACAAAAAAACGCCGCGACCGTGGATCGAACACAGAACTCTGGATTACCAGTCGAGCTCTCTATCAACTGAGCTAACGTCATAAATATCAAGGCGATAAAAATAGTGTATATAAATTAAAATTTGAAAATGGAACGATATTTGTGATTCACAAACTGACTTCGATTGTTTGTATTCAAGATTCAAAATTGGAACATCGTGACGTCTGTCAAATATGAATGTGGCATATTTATTATAATAAGTTAAATGCAAATATTCCATGTGTGTCATATGCTGACGGCTATTAAATATTTTACTTTTTAACAGAGGGTATTTATTTAGAATTTATCCCGATAATTTAAAAGTTTTGTATCTTTTGTTTTAAATAACGAGTAAACGAGTCTATGCTTTGGACAAGGTAAATTTATGCTCAAATACAAATATATTTTTTTTTGGGTTTATAACAATTTTTTTTTTGAAAACTTTTTTTTTAAATCACAGTACATCTTGATCGTATGAAAATAAATGCTACCAAAATAACAAAATCCGATTGACTAGCGAAATATGTTTTTCAAAAAATAAATATAAGACGCAATATTTCAAGATTTGTTTTTAATCTAGGTACATATGTGGTATAGTTAGTTGTTGGCGAAAGCATAATGTGTAGTAAAATAACTTCAGTAAAAATCATTATATATATTTAAAAAAAACAATTTCTGTTTGGAGAATCAGTCAACATTTTGATAGTTTTGTTTTGATAAAATGTGCAATTAATTTATACCATTTTGCATGTGAAAAAATGATTATTAGCAAACTTAAACATTATTTCAAAAATTAAGTAATTTACAATTTAAAACTGCAGGGCTGTCGATATATGTGCCGAGGTCGATTTATGCTACTATGAAAAATGATTGTTAGCAAACTTGAACATTATTCCAAAGATTTAATATTTTACGAAATTTCTGTCACTACGAAAAATAGTTGTTAGCAAACTTAAACATTATTCCAAAAATTAGGTAATTTACGAGGTATATTTCTGCTAATAGGAAAAATAATTGTTAGCAAACTCAACATTATTCCAAAAATTATATAATTTACAATTTAAATACTACAGGGCATGCTGTCGATATATGCCCCGAGATATATTTATTTTATTTTTAGAATTTCTGGCTTATTCAATAAATAGGTTTGTAATTTTCTGACTTCTTAAAAATGCAACAAAAATCCCCCCCCCCCGTTGAGGTCAACGGGCTTACAGCTAGTGGTGATTGAATATTGAATTTCAGTCCCCGGACAGCAAGAATAAAATTAATAATTTCTGTTTGCAAACTTTATTTACTTACAATTGTATGTTTATCAAAATTCGATATGACTCACACAAATCTCAATTTCTCATATAAGTTCGGTGCCTGGAATAATTTTAATAAATAAGTGAAGGATAAAAGTTTGCACTTGCTAAGCACCAAAGATTTTACTACATTAAATAAGATATATCACTTTTGTCATTCAATAATATAAATATATACAATATATTACTGAATGACATAAAACATCATTGAAATGAATAATTAAAATAATCATAATTTATACTCATTTTTGTATTTTCCGTTCAATACTTTTTTGAACAAAGTTAGTATTTTATTATTACGTAAAATGTTATTTCTCAAGAACTTATAAAAGCACAATATGTGAGCCATTTTTAATATGTAACCATAATGTTATTCAAGATTTAGACTGAAAGTGCTTGGTAGAATTTTAATATTAAATTTTAATCAAATTTAAACATATTGCATTAATATTTTCAGTTTAATATCTATGGCCTGAAAAACACTCAAAGTACAATTTTTAAATGTACCGCTTTTAAAAGTTAAATAAAGCTCTTATTATGTATTAAACAAAAAATTTCTTTGATATCCTTTCAAAAATAAATGTTTGAACTATTTTTTAGTTTTTAATTAACGGTCAAGAAACCAGCCGTTTATTTTCTGACATAACATGTATTAACGAAAGTATTTTTTCTTCGTTTTGTTTTAAATTGTGGAGTTAATGATCTATTTAAAAATAAATAAGTATTTTTCTGACTACTTTTAGATACATAACCACAAATGTAAATACTTTTCGCAGTGTAACTTGTCAACAAATTTTGCAACACGCAAAGTAAATCTTAGAAATATACCATTTTTTAAAAGTTAAATAAAGCTCTTATTGTGTATTAAGCAAAAGATTTCTTTAATATCCACTCAAATATACATGTTTAAACTATTTTTTAGTTTTTAATTAGCGGTCAAGAAACCAGCTGTTAATTTTATGATATAACATGTATTAACGAAAGCATTTTTTCTTCGTTTTGTTTTAAATTGTGGAGTTAATGATCTATTTAAAAATAAATAAGTATTTTTCTGACTACTTTTAGATACATAACCACAAATGTAAATACTTTTCGCAGTGTAACTTGTCAACAAATTTTGCAACACGCAAAGTAAATCTTAGAAATATACCATTTTTTAAAAGTTAAATAAAGCTCTTATTGTGTATTAAACAAAGGATTTCTTTAATATCCACTCAAATATACATGCTTAAACTATTTTTTAGTTTTTAATTAGCGGTCAAGAAACCAGCTGTTAATTTTATGATATAACATGTATTAACGAAAGCATTTTTTCTTCGTTTTGTTTTAAATTGTGGAGTTAATGATCTATTTAAAAATAAATCAGTATTTTTCTGACTACTTTTAGATGCATAACCACGAATGTAAATACTTTTCACAGTGTAATTTGACAACAAATTTTGCATTTTATTAATAAAATGTACAGTAGAGCTAACAGTACCATCTACTGAAAGCTGCATAAAGGTTTCGAGCACTGTGACGTATCACCCCTTCCAACTGCCATACCCTAAATTCATCCTTCGTGACGTCTAGTAGGAAATCTATCAACTTTCATACAAAAGCTTTAACCTTTTGACGCGAACTAGCGCCAGAGAATTCTATAAATTTTGCGATCGTTGTCTATGAATTTTGTATACAAAAGGTATCTGTCAAACTGACGTTTAATCAGAGATACGTTTAATGTCGGTTTGGCAGATGAAAGTAACTTCGCTAGCTTAGACATGCATTAGCACATGAAAGTGCATTTGCATCGACATGAAATAAAATGCACACAAATGCATGGTAAATATTCCTTACAAGATGTGTGTTCACCGTCGTTGGCTTCGAATCCCAGTACAGACAGTCTTATAAATTGATTTATGAATTTCTGTTCGTAGGCATGGATGTGTGATGTCTTAAAATCCTCTCTCCCACCCATACTATCCTATGAACGAGGCGTATCGAAAGCGATTAGCTAACCACTAATCCTGTTCTAGCCCTATCTTTCTATTCCTACTCTCTTTGGAAAAAGAGAGGTTGAACAACTGAGTAACAAACAGTTCTTGTAGAAACACTTCAATTGAGATAAACTCCATTAGGAGTCCATATGCTCCACATTGGGAGCGGACATGCTAAAGAAAAATCACATGGGGAAAGAATGCTAGTCTTTTTCATTTTATTCTTCCAGACGTCCTATCTGCAGACAAGTAGCAATTGCCACGGACAATAAAAATATTTTTTATTTTAACAAATTGGATTGCTTACTATCAATTAAGTAAGATACCTATTGTAAACTGATTTTTGTTTAGAGCAGAAAAGGAATTTGAGAACAATTTTAAGGTCATGGTTTTAATAACCTTGTATGTATCCTCTTAAATGTTTAAAAAATCTGCAATTGCTGAGCACACTTCATTTGGTCCTCTCCCCAATTCAGTTTCCTGTCAGTAATTTAGGTAGGTAAGTAAAATAAAATAAAAACATCAGTGGGTGTAAAAAAATGTTTATTTCCAAAAAATCCGGCAATTCGATCATGTTTATCTAGAAGAATTGCCAAAGAAAACACTAACTAAACAAAAATACTGAGAGTCACCAATGAATAAGGAGTTCATTAAACAACTTAATAGTATCGAAAAGGTTTTAATGTATAAAGCAATGTTTATTAATCATAAAAGTAAACACCATTACAGGGCAAATTTTAAGTTTTGGGGGGCACTTTTTACCTTGCCAATCACTCATGATTGGCAAAGGCAGTTATTCAAAATGGATAACGGATGACAACACAGACATGTTGCTTGTAACAAAGTTTAAAAACCTTCAATAATAATCTGATAATAAGTGTTTAATTTCTACAAATATTACTTTATACCAGAGCTGTGGAGTCGTGTAAAAAAAAAGACGACTCCGACTCCAGCTTAAAAATAATTAACGACTCTGACTCTGAGAAATTTTTTCAACAATTTCATTTTAACATATATATATGTATACCATCAGATCATCTTTAGTCAGCCAAGCATTCAATGTCAACACTTTGGACTATTTTGTTTGAATACACACAATTTTTCACGACTTCGGCTCTGGCCAAAATACCGCGACTCCTACTCCACAGCCCTGCTTTATACGTAGTTGTTAGCTATTTCGACGTATGACTTCATCAGAAGTGTGTTTAAACTTACATACACTCAGCTATATATTATATCTACTGGCTAAGAAGTGATAAACAATATATTCTGTCAATCAACATCCTGATTTGTATTGCAAATTATAGTATTTGAGTTTATCCTTTATTATGAGTATGTTATTATTATATTAGATATATGAACGAATAAGAGCAAGATCTTTTATCCATGACCAGTCCCCATGTGGACATATCAACAGAAGAAGATTGTTTTTTTAACTTCCTCTCGTAAAAAGAAACTTAAATTAACCTAATATTACTAACCGCATTTAAGTCAACAAAACTTTTAGTATGATTTAAACCTGACCATTCCTGTAGAATACGGGGCGATTTAGATTCTTATGGGGATTCGTTGGGCCCTGTTTAAAATACTGTATAGGTATTATTACTATGTCCCGGGACAAAAGTCCCGGGACTTTTAAGCTTTTTTGCTGTCGTAAGTCCCGGGACTTTGTTGTTAAATGTCCCGGGACTTAAGACAGCCAAATTTTACATTTTAATTTTGAAAAAACCATTCTAACAAAATAAAATTGGATGCAAGCAATCGCTAATGTGACCTAAAAAGTTAATTTTGATTTAAAATAAATTTAAATTGGTGTCTTTCCTCGAGATCAGTTTTGAAAAAAATGCATTATATTCAGGCTACGGATTAAAGGCCGGGGTTTTAACAAAATTAAGTATGCATATATAAAAGGGACCTTATGAAAGAAACAGCTGTTTAGATTTATAATTGTAGAAGTTTCAAATCAACATCTATTTATATATTGTAATACGAAACAACCATTTTCTATGGGTAGAGACGTGCAGAAATACAAAAAACTTAGACACGTGTTCGCTTAACTCAATAGTTCAACAATTTGAAACTTGGGATTCACAGAATTCCAAGAAATAATGAAGCCGATAGTTATTTCTAAAAAATTATGTCATAAATCAAGGTGGATTATAAATCTTTTATTATCAACAGTTCAGCTGGGACTAATTGTTTTTCGAAAAGAATACAAGAAAGATCAATGTTTTGGAAAAACAATGTTGCAACAATGTTTATTACAAAAATAAGAAATCGGCTGTCTGATTCGTCATTAAATTCATTATTATTTTTAAAATCATATTTTGATAAGCAAAAATAAAATATTAACTTTTGTGTAAATAATACATACTATGTATGATTTGAGGTTCTGATTTTATTATTCAATTAATTTAATATTTTCAATATTAATAAATAAATGTGTTCAAAAGATGTATTTATTTTAACTAACGCATACTTTCGGCGGCCTTTTAAAGTACGTACGAAAAAAATATACGTTTCACTGCGTAAAAAACGCTCAAAAAAAATAATTTAATTGAAACAAAATATTAAAAAACGTTTAGGAGAAAGATATCTCCATTTATGTTATTAGAAATTTGTTTAAATCAATTTATATTCGTATAAAAAATATTATATATTATAATTAAATGTTCATACCTGATTATTTTTTTATATTGACTATTTTTCAGCTGTATTGTGATTTGTGAAGTAACGGTCATAATTTTACCCAATTCATTGTTATTTTTTCAAAACATGTATCGTTACATCCCTTTTTAGTACATACATACAAATATTTAATTTTAATAAATTTATAATTTTATTGAAGGGGAAATTAAAGTCCCAAGTCCCGGGAAGTCCCAGGACTTTGACTTTATCACGTCTCGAGTCCCGGGACTTTGAAAAACCCGAGGCTTCAGAATCCCTACTGGGACTCGAACCCATAAAAACCAATAGACTGGAGTGACCTAGAATGACGGACATATTGAATTACACTAAGAGACTTAGGTTAAGATAGGCATATCAAAATATCTCGCCGGTTCACGAATTTTCATACCCCGTTGAATACGACTATCAGCAAGCTCCGGAAGAAATGCATATCTATAAAAAAATGACAAACGTAGTATGACTGTTAATTCAAAGTCCTGATCAGGATATAATCTAATAATTTTTAATCCACTATCTGCATAAATGATCAGGTCACAAAAATCTTTTTTGGCAATATACAATTGGCCTTGTATTTGAAACCAATAATTGTGGGTTTTTTTGAGATGGAGCTTACAATCAACAATATTGACGCAAATATTATCTTCGAGAGCAGCATCATAAATTGTTTTTTTACCTATAGAGGGCAGACGTTTCCTCAATCAATCCATTATCTCCAACTAAACCATCTGGACTAGCAGCTAAAAATGAGAAATCTTTCCTGATGAAAAGCCCGCAATGGACGACGTTTACACTATTTATTTGCTCATATAAATCGATAGCAGTCTGTTCATTTTGTCAACCATATATAATTTCTTTTGTTACAATTTCTCTTTTAAGAATTAGGTTTATTACTGTATTATGCCGGAGTGTGGAGTCTCGCATTTTATAAATGATTCCGAACTTTGATGCCGTCAGTCTTTTCTGCCGTGCTTCTATCCACTGAGGATTATCAGCTTGTCCAACGGTTGCCAGTTGTTACTGCATGCACTTTTCATCAGAAATAGCAGCAGCTTGTAGGCTTTCCAAAATATTGTCCATTGTTTCTTGCAGTTCTATAGGAGAGACATCGGGTTCGGCAGCATTAGGGCCGCCATATTCACAGTCCGGTTCAGAAATTAGTCTCCAATGGAAAGCTCTTCATACGGGATAATTTTGTTTTCCAAATCTAAGTCGTTCGGTAAAATGCCTGAACATTGAATTTCTTAATTTTCACGTTTCCGATCTCTCGCCATTGTAGCGGCTGCCCATAACTTCTTGATAAATTTAGAACGTTTATTCTTACGACAACGCTTCTTCGACAAAGATGAAGGAAGAGTATCTATTATATCCATGTTTATTGACAGTGCTAAAATTACGTCGGAATGTCGGAAACTATTGCGGCAAAGTAGTTGAAAACAACGCCACGATTTAAAATATTTATTGAAGTATTGATAAATCGCGTTAAAACCACACATTAAAAAGAAGAACATTGATAAATTATACGAAATACGAAATATTTTGTATTTCGTATAATTTATCAATGTTCTTCTTTTTAATGTGTGGTTTTAGCACAATTATCAAGCCTTCAAAAAATAATTTTAAACCGTGGCGTTGTTTTCAGCTTAGTCTGTGAAGTTTTTCGCCGCAATAGTCGACGTGTATGACATATTTACCCAAACAATGATCGCGTCTAAAGATGATGGCTGAAATCTTTAATTTATTATAAATAATATTAAGTGAGTATTTAGTATTCTAAATGATAGACACAGTAGCTATTATAATGCATAACATAGAAAAAGAACATTTTATACCATAACAAACAAACTGTCAGAAATAAAATAGGTTATAATGTCGATTCAATCAATGAAAGAGGGAATAGGTTTAGATATCGTAGTATGTGTGTATCTTGTTTACCTATACGAGCCTTACAACTACATACAAGTTATTCCTGCCGACGCAAACAAAAACTGCGGAATAATATACGTTCATCATTTCAAACATATTTTGCCAAACAACCCAAGCAGCGACACCTGCCTATTATGACACCTATTAAAATGATCAATTGTGCATTTATTTTCAGACTCTGAAAAAAATTAACGAAAGCTCATAAAATTATAAAATTTACACCAAAGATTAAAAAAATGAATAATTTATAAAACTATATTCGTTTTTTTGTCTTTTGTGACTTTATTTGGTAAAAAACATCGTATAAAATAGTTTTGAAATAAACCGTTTTCAAATCCAAATAAAGTACTAATAACTTATTAAATCAAACGATTATTGAATATCATATTCAAGATTAGTGCTTGAACTATCTTTAGGTTTTTAAATCAATGATAAAAAACCAGCCGTTAACTTTTTTCTAGGTAAAAACGAAAGCCCTTTTGATTTTTTTTTTTAAATAATGAAGTTAAAACTCAATTTAAAAATATAAAAATATTTTTCTAGCTACCCTTAAGTTTATTACCACGAATATAAATACTTTTTACAGTGTAATTTGAGAACAACTTTAGCGTGACTCTTACCCTTAACCAAATTCATTTAAAAGAAACTTAAAAAAACAAAACGTATTTTATAAAGCAGGGGTTACCAACCTTTTTGGACCCTAGAACGCAATCTAAAATATTGGTAGGGCGGCGAGCACCACATTTTTTCAAAATCTCAAAAGCAGAACGGAACCGAAAACCAAAAACCGTTATTTTTGCCGGAACGAAAACCGGAACCGTTCACGCTAGTATTTTGGCCAAATCGGTAAATTACTATAGGGTTTTAAGGAGTACGACGATTAATGTGAAAAAACGCAATATATCATTGGTACCAACTTAAAGAATATTATTGCCTATGGTTGATTATTTTAGATTAGGTCATACCGTCGGAAATAAGTAGCATGCCGCCAGAATACGCCTGCATGTGTATAAGATTTGCATTGGGGAGGGGAGACATAGAAGTTTTTGAAGCGTCGAAGTGGAGCGTGACACAAATAAATTTGGGAAACACTGGTCTATATGGTTTATGTTACTTTCGTGACTCGACACTCCTGCTATCTCAAAAGATTATTGTCACATTATTTTATTTATACTAAAACTGCAAATAAAATAATAACATTTTTTTTTACTACAGATCGAATTCTTTTATAACCATTTGAGCAGAAAGTTTTCTCTTATTAAATTTGGTTTGGACGTTAATTTTGATTATTTATAGAAATTTTGTTTTCACGTCTCCGAAATGTTCCGCTATTTGCATGTTTTGTTTTGCAATCCCGGTGTATTTTAGTTATTTTAGAGAATTGGGTGTATTCCTAAAGAAATCCATTTAGAGAATTAATGATGTTTAGATTTTCTGGTTTATTCAATAAATAGGTTTGCAATTTATTTTTCACGTTAGTAAACTTTCTGACGATTCAAAAATTCAACAAAATCCCCCCCCCCCCCGTTGAGGGCAACGGACTTATAGCTAGTATGATTTAAAACGGCACTATACTAAACATGTGATGAAATATGTCTGTGCATCGACGATTTGTTGAACCATACTGAAGTGCGGTGGTTGAGTCGTTGAAATATTTTGAACTCAGAACTGAAATTGGTAATATACCTGTCCTAGAAATATCAAATTGCGAGTGGTTGAGGCGTTTCGATTTTTTAACTGACAAATCTGAACATTTTAATATTTTAAATAAGAAACTGCAGGGCCGTGACAAACTTGTCAATCTCTATTGTAACATTATATTTGAAACATAACTATAATTAAGCTTTCAATCTTTTTAATATATTATCTATGTCGGCCACGTACGCGTTTGACCTAAAAGACGTATAAGCCTTACCTCGCTGAACACCGCGTGTTCCTGAATGTATGCTTAGGTATTGGCAAGCTTGTCACTAAGGCGCAGTCGTCCACGATTGGACGCGTGTTCTTTTGTCAGCATTAATTAGGCAGTACCGTATTATAAATAAACGTTAATACATTATATATTTTAAAATAGGTACATGCATAAATCTTTTCAACATTTATTTAGAGACTGAATATGTGCTCATGGGTATATATTTAAAAGCAGATGGCGCTTGGCTATTTATATCATTATCATAATAAAATAGAATATTGAATTGGCAGAAAAAGACATAAAAAGAAAATAAACACGTAAGTTTAAATGATTTCTATTCAACCTTCAGAAGACATAGTATGTTAATGGCCTAAGTAATGATCAAACTCAAAATTTACTAAAAAATCAAGACAAGAAAACTTTTTTCATCTTAAATAGGACAAGCAATAATAAAGTCAAACTTTAATTTTTGAGTAACCATTAATTAATTAATTGTTATATATGAATAACCCAACATGATTTAAAACATATTTATTTATTTGTTAAAGTTTTACTAACGATTATCGAATTTGTATTGTCGATAGAAATAAAATCGTTTGATATATAGAAAAAGTAATATACTTCTCAAAATATTAATTTAGCAATGTCGCAAAAAAAGAAAAAAGTTTTTTATTCATTGAATTTATCTGTTCTACCAGTTTAAGCCAACCAAATCACACTAAAAAAAAAAAAACTTTTGCATTAAAAAATAATGAAATTGTTATAATTGACTAATTATTATTATGAGGATAATATAAACATTACCTGTATATTATAGTTAATAACTTTTGGTGTGTAGCGACTATATTTGGTAATACTTTCTTTAACAATGAAGGTCGCTTATAAACTACATATTCTAATTTAAAATAGTAATCAAACGTTTCTTATAAAAATCAAAGTTATAAAAAAAAGTGAAGCGAAGCCAAGCTAAACATAATAATTGCCAGTGGCAGCACTAGCTTCCGCAAGAAATAGTTCTTTCATGGTTGCGTTTATCGGTTCTTAGTTCATGTTTATTCCACGGGTAGTATAATATACAGTGAGCGCTTCATATCCGCCCATATTGACGCAGACGCTCTGTCGAGTGGTCGCTTGCGTTTCTATAAGCTAAAATTCACATATCGCAGTCAGTGACTCCGCATACTCGAGTAAATTTCATCCAACACAATGAATTACGGTAACATGTACGGAATGAATCGCGGCATGGGAGGTCAACCCCAGCCCCAGAGACAAGGGGGCAACAACCGGCGTAACAGAAATAACTTTAGAAATAATTCTCGTTTCGATCCTCCCCAACAAGGTGGCAACAGGAATCCGAATCAAAACTTCCAGAACCAGAACTTCCAGAATCAAAACCAGAACAGAAACAATGTTCAGAACAAAGAGGTAAGCCAAACTTTAATAATAGCATTTTCACTAAAACAAAATGGCGGTCTCTTCCACGAGGTTACATTGTGTAGTATTAGATTCTCCCGGTTTCAAGTTCGCGAAATTGATCTACTTGCAGACTAATCTATACATGCCATCAAAACATTGACGCTTTTTGAAAGATCCCCGACTTATTCGCCACGCTTCACAGTCTCTTTGGACTGGGAAGGTGCCAAAGTACGGGGTAGATTAAAAATTCACCCTCACATAGGAAACGCAATCTCGAATCAATCATGATTTGCGCGCTGAAGATGATGGGTATAATACACATGTATCACATATATTGTAGTTTTTATATTTTAAACTAACGCTTCACATTGGCGATGATGCTCGCATAGTAATATGTGAAATATTTGCCAAACTAAAATAACATAATTTATTCGTTTAAGAGTGTGTTGTATAAAACCTCAGAATTTACTCACTCCGTTCATGTGTGTTACTCAATACTTTTACGCTACAACCCCAGGAACCGACTTTACATAGATTAGTTATATTAGACCTCTTCAGAGTATGTTGGTTTATCTTAGTCTAGAAAACTAAGTGGTAAGAATGAGCCAAAATAAATAGCAACAATGGATGTGTTCTTGATCGCTTTTGATCTCGATTTCTGCTGGTGTTCCACAACCAGATTGGCGAAATATGATCACCATGCTTCTCTTTTTCTACGTCGAAATCAACAAAATTTCACTAATTATAATGCAGCTCCACCTGTTGGTGGGAATTTATGGGAATCGGATAATTTACCTGAAATACAAATGAAATGTGAGTGAGAAGAAATCAACATTACACATGATGGAATTTCTCACAACAAACAATTATTTGCAAGATTTATCAGTTTCCCTGATTCCAATGTTGGTTTGCTGCAATTAACCTTTCCATATAGTTTTATTGGTTTTTGCTGGCTTTGGTAAACTTCGGGAGTGACGCGGGCAGCATATTTTCCCCTGGATTGATATGATCATTCTGAAAGGCCGCTGACTTAGATTTTTTTTAGATATTTAGTAAAGTAAATATTTCCAATGCGCTAAGTATTTTAATGTTGAAAGATCATATGAGAAAAACTAGTTTTTTTGGTTTCACTGGTCTATGGAAACAATAATAACCATGATTCCTGTGATTATAGGTAAAGCAACCCATACAACAGCAACCGATAGAACAGCAACCGCCTCAACAACAACAGCCGCAACAGCAGCAGCCCCAACAGCAGCAGCCGCAACAGCAGACACCAAAACCTTTAGTGAAGGTTGAAAACACTCCCCAGAAGCCTGTAAACGTCGCTCAGCAACAAATAAAACCTGTGAACACTCCCATTCAGCAAGCTAAGCCTGTTCAACTGCCACCGAAACCAATTAATGCAGGTCCGGCGCAGAAACCTGCTGTCGTTCAACAGCAACCCAAGCCGATGAATACTCCCCAGCAGCAGAAGCCTATCGTTGTACAACAGCAAAATCAGCAGCCCAAACCTAACATTCAGCAAAATCAGCAACAGAAACCCAACATTCAACAGCAGAAGCCTAATAATCAGCAGCAGAAGTCGAATGTTCCACCGTTAAACAACCAACAGATGCAGAAACCAGTCAACCAGCCGCCTGTCATTAAGCCGGTCATGCAGCAGCAAAATCAGCAACAGAACAATGTGAGTAGCTCAAACTTTTTATTACACTGGTAATCAATGCCATTGCCCTCCATGCAAATTGCCAAAAATTAGGCTTATTTTTGGGTTGTAGCAAGCCATGTAGAATGTTATTACCCCACTCATTAGTGGCCTGCTTTATAAGTAAAGTAGACTATTTTTTTCAAATTTAATAGTTTTGCCTACATTTCTAAGAATAATTTTTAATATAACTAAAAAATATATTTTTACCAACATAATGAAAGCCAATGAATTATTGTGATTTCGATTTTGTTGAATCGATCATATGATTTTGGTGCTCAGCAATTTTATTTCCCAATGAAAAGTGCACCGTAACTTCGAAAAGGTTAAGAACTGATTATCCAAAGGTGGCTAAAAATAGAATATGCCATTACCTGCTGGTAACAGTAAGTGAGTTTTTACTATATTCAGAAATGTCGGCGCAGTTACCATGCCCTGAAAACTAAATGATGTTTTGATGAAAGTAGTCTTAGCACATATGTGTTCTGATGTTAATATATTTTTGCTGATTCAGTGTTTTTCCCTGTAGATTACAATCGCAATTAGTTTTGATTATAATTCAACATTAATTCATTTCCAGGTTCCCAAGAATGTCCCCAAGAACATTAACACCATCAACCAGGGGCAACAGAACAATCAAAACAAGCAGTCGAATAATTCTAACCAGATGCCTTTGCAGAATCAGAACCAGAACCAAAACCAACATCCAAACCAAGGTCAGGGAAGTTTGAATGCTCAGAACAAAATAATGGGGAATCAAAACCCTGGACAGGGCAATATGAACAATTTCAATAAGATGGGCGGAAGCAACAACTCTCTCAATAAGATGGGTGGAATGAGGGGGCAGCAAGGGCAAGGAGGGCCGATTGGACAGGTTCAGGGTGGCATGAGACCGCCACGTAGATTTGGACCAAATGATAAGTCTGGAGGAGCACCAGGTGGAAGCAGAGAAGTGAGTTGTCATTACATCTTTGAGTATTACCATTTCTTTAATTGATTTTTTTTTTACATTGTAATCAATTTATCGGTGAATGTTATACATATTCATATTTAATCCCCTACACATCACGGCATCATTGTGGTAATCCAGGAATTATGGGATTTTTTCTTGTACTGGGTTTTGGGACAGGTTAAAAAAAACCTGTGACTAACTACTTCACACAAATATTCGATAAGAACTGAGGCACTCAATAATTGAAAACGTCACTTAAACAATGCCATGAGTCACGTTTTGGGGTATATTGATCATGCTGTATTATGGCATGTTACACATGTTTTGGTGTAGTTGAAAGTCTCCTGACAGCTTACAGCATGTTGCAATACACCCTGTGGTAGAAAACTACAGAAACAAGGATCTTCTCAGCTTCTAATAAAATTCTGCACAGCGCGCTTTGAGTGACTTCTTTAATTATCAGGGATGAATTCAATGTTAGAATTTTTTTTTAATTAACCTTTAAGATGAATCCTAGATTTTTCATACATATGAAAAATATAGTAGGTTATAACCGAGATTCAGAAGTATTTGATGAGAGTTCACTTAATTCTAAGAACATTACACTGGAAAAAGTAACAGAAAGGAACACTAGAAATGTTTCATGAGCAATTCTGATTTCTTGAATACACACATTGTTAACTTAACATAAGTTAATATCCTGATTTGTAGGAAACAATCAAGGGTCACATGTGGATAATTATCGTGCAAGTAACTCCTTGGAGTCTGTTTGAGAACACATCAAAAATGACATTTAGTAATTATTTTTATATTTCAAAATCGGTTGAGTAAATGCCCCATCTGGACTGGAGCAACACTGATGACTGTTGCATTTTTCAGTGCCTGGCACTAAATGTGGTACCCTGATTATTCACCCATAGGAAGGCATGTTTGTATTTCATGATTGGTCATGTGGGGAGTACATCTGTCATAAATGGTTTCATTTTTGAGGTGTTTGACTGTATTCTAATGGAACTTTGTTTTTCAGGAGCACTTCATAATGTCCAAATTAAAAGAGATATCCGGCTCGACAGTGGATTTGCCTGCGATGGAGCAAGTGGAGCAGAAGTTCTCTGGTCGCAACCGGCTCTATATTGGAAATCTCACCAATGACATCTCTGAGCAAGATCTGCTTGATATTTTCTCTCCTTATGGCGAGACTTCTGAACTTTTCATTAACAAAGACAAAAACTTTGCATTCATCAGGATTGTGAGTATTCATTCACCCCTTGTGAAATACACAATATTTACCCCATTATTTACGCCACACTTTGCATTCTTTAAATTTATCTGAATGACATTGTGCCAATATTTGGGGGAAAGCAAATGCCAATATATCTTTAGTAACTCAACTATCACTATGTATTTGAGATTTGCAAGTGGTATGTACATTCACCTTTGCTATTATTTTCACTGACTGTAACGAGCATTGTATGCAGGCATGCTAAATTTTTTATGAAAACTGTTTACAGGACTACAAGGCCAACGCTGAGAAGGCGAAGAGGGAGGTGGATGGAAGAATGCGACGTGGTCGCCCGTTGCGGGTTCGCTTCGCTCCACACAATTCTGCCATCAAAGTGAAAAACCTCACACCCTTTGTTTCAAATGAACTTCTCTACCGGTCATTTGAAGTATTTGGAAAGGTTTGTTATTTTACTCTTGAAGGTGATTCAATATAGTTACTCGCTTATTGATTGACTAATTTGAACTGAATTTGTTAATTCTGATAAAATATATCCTCACTAAATCTTTTCTCTCTAATTTATTACTGTTAATATTTTATTGATTTGCATTTTTTTTTGTTGCTTCTAGATCGAACGTGCTCAAGTCAAAGTGGATGATCGTGGGAAGTCTCTAGGAGAAGGAATTGTAGAGTTCTCCCGCAAAGCTGGCGCTATGGGGGCTATTAGGCATTGCACAGAACGTTGTTATTTCCTGACTGGGTAAGATTTGTCCCCTCCGACTTTCCTCATAAATTAATTTTTGTGCTCATCCACAATCCTGCACAGGCACTCAATTAACCCCATGACTTAATTCATTTACTGATTTAATCTCAGACTATGGACCTATCTCACGATTTGTAAATGTTAAAATTGTTTGACCACCACCACCACTGATTCATTGCCGTTTGATTGCTTATATTAACCTTTTCCCCACTATGCTAAAAAATCCCTTGAGCTCCTATGATATGTACACCTAGGCCTCGTATAACACGGTTTTATACAACACGGATTTATACAACACGGTTGTATAAATTGTGGCATATTTTTTTATACAACACGCTTTATATAACACGGTTTCAAAAAAAAAAAAAATTAAAATGTTTAATTTGTACGTCCGTGTAATGTGCACATGACAAATCTTACTGAGCATGTCGAGACATGTCAATTTTGTTTGTTTCGATAAATTGCAGTTGCGCTCTGGCAGTCAATGGAGCAGTGCATATTTCTTCGTAATCCGTAGATTATTCTGGGTTATTGTTTGTATGTATTTATACACTTTACATATTTCATTTTATCATTATGTATATAATAACCCTTTATAATTTATACAAATTTTATAGATTTAATCGTATCAATTTATTATTTATTTGTAGATGAAAAATATTTAAACCCCAAAATGTCGACAGTTACGGATAAAATTAAAAAGAAGAGAAACTTTATTTCTATTGAAAAAAAAAATAATATCCTAGATTGTCTTAAAAGGGGGCAGAAGCCGTCATCACTTGCTAAAATTTTTAATTTAAATGAAGCAACAATTAGGACGATACAAAAAAATGAAAACAAAATTAGATCTATAGCTTCAGCAGGATCATCTGTCAGTGCGACAAAGATTTCCCGCATACGCTCAGTAATAATAGAAAAAATGGAAAGAGCTCTTATGATATGGCTAGAAGACTGCAATGACAAAAACATTCCTATGGACAGAAGCATTATACAAAAGAGGGCACAAAAAATTGATGATAATTTAAAAAGAACTGAACAATCGTCATCGGAAGATCAAAACTCATCTCACAATTTTTCTGCTAGTAGAGGATGGTTTGAAAATTTCAAGAAACGATTCTCACTACATAATATAAAAATTCGAGGAGAAATTGCGTCAGCTGATATAGAATCTGCTAAAAAATTTGTTCCAGAATTCGCAGATATTATAAAAAATAAGGGCTACACACCAGACCAGATATTCAATGCGGACGAAACGGGATTGTATTGGAAGAAGATGCCGCAACGAACCTACATATCAAAAAATGAAAAACACGCGAAAGGATTCAAGGTGGCAAAAGAAAGAATATCTTTACTATTCTGTTCTAATTCTTCAGGAGATTCCATAATGAAGCCATTACTTATTAATCGATCCTTAAGCCCCCGAGCACTAAAAGGTTATGAAAAAAAGAATTTACCTGTTTATTGGAGAGCCAATAAAAAGGCTTGGACCACAAGTATTCTTTTTAAAGATTGGTTTTACAATTGTTTTATACCTGATGCAAGAGATTATATGAGAAAAAAGAATCTTGATTTTAAAATATTATTGATATTGGACAATGCACCAGGACATCCGCTCGATTTAAAATATCCTAATGTGGAAATATTATTTTTACCACCAAATACTACGTTTTTAATCCAGCCCTTATAATTTCAACATTCAAAGCCTATTACATTCGTCGAACATTTGAAAAAATATTAGAAGACATCGATCAAGGTGAAAATTTAACACTTACTCAAGCTTGGAAAAAAATTTCTATTCGAAATTGTGTCGATATTGTTGCTGCATCCGTTAAAGAAATAAAACAATCAACTTTGAATTCTTGCTGGAAAAAACTATGGCCAGAAGTAGTGTCTGGAGCAAATCTTCTACCACCAATAGAAGATGAATACCAAAGGACAATAAACATTTGTCGTGGTATTGGTGGAGAAGGTTTTAATGACATGGATATTCATGACATCCAAGAAATATTGGAGGATCGTATGTTGAACGAAGAAGAATTAGTCGAAATGTTAGATGAACCCACCACAATTAACGACACAGAAAGCAGTTGCAGCGAAGCAGCTACATGTTTCACATTAAAAACGATAGATGACGGTTTGGAATTGGCAATAAAATTAGAAAACTATTTTATTGAAAAGGATCCTATAATGGAAAGAAGTTCAAAATTTAAGAGGGAGTTGCAACAGATTTTGGAACCTTATAAGGAAATACGTAAGGATTTATACGCTAAAAGCAGACAATTGCTTATTACCGAATTTTTGAAGGCTAAAACCGCAATAACTCCAGAGTCCTCCGATGATGAAAACGTACAACCGATTTCGAAAAAGAGTAAAATATATAGAATTATAAGTGATAGTGATGACGAATGAATGCTATATTATGTTATTAGAGTTTTTTCATGAATATGTAAATGTATATTTGTTTATTTAAAAAAATAAAGTATATATTTATTGAATTATCTTCGTTAATTTTTTTTTTGGAACGTAACCCCTAATTTTGTATGAACTTCAAACCTTGCATAACACGGATTTGTATTACACGCTGTTTTGGTGGAACCATATAACCGTGTTATACGAGGCTTAGGTGTATTTTGTACAACATATGAAAAAGTGATTTAAAAATCGGAAAAATTCGAGCATTAATGAATATTGATTTTATTGATGATATTTCAAGTATAAATTTATCATTTTTTTGTAATATTATCGCTGAAAAATGCCTGAAATCAAGAAAAAAAGCATCGCAAATAGCCGGCAGAACCACTGCATCGAACGTCTTATATGCTACTGAATTATCGGTCGGCCGTGGTTACAAAAAGTACACGCATGCCAAATGTTGACCAGTGGTTTCAAATATTTTTCGTTGAATAAAAAGACAATGCGTGTAAATACCACAAATATATATTTTCATTACAAATGTAATGTAAAATATAAAAAGAAATTGAAAATTGAACATGAAAAAAACTAATGAAGATACAAAGACAAAAATGTAAAAAATAATGCAACTGGCATTACACATAAAAAAATACAATAATAGACTAAATAAAAATAGTAAAAGATTTTTAGTACTTTTTTCACTTAAATTTATTTTATCAGGACCAGTTTCGCTCCTCACGACCATTATCAACTGATAAGAAAAATAATTTAAACAGTGCTATTTATACAAGTTAAATTGAAATAAAATAAAAAGGTGTTATTGATGATTTCTTAATTGTATGTTATATGTGTTAGGCATTTTAATTTTGTGTAATTATAATGTCATTTGTGAATCCTTTTAATTGTTAGTAATTGCTTACACATTTTTATTTTATTTCAATTTAACTTGTATAAATAGCACTGTTTAATTTATTTTCCTTATCAGTTGATAATGCTCGTGAGGAGCGAAACCGGTCCTGATCAAATAAATTTAAGTGGGAAAAGTACTAAAAATCTTTTATTATTTTTATTATAATGCCATTCCACCAAGTATTTACAGTGAACACCTTAAAAGTAATAGACTAAATTTAAATGTCTAGTGTGCGTTCACTTACAATCTGAACACGTAATCATTTTTTTCTGTGTGTCGTACATACAAGTTTTTTGCAAATATTGCAAACGTGCTCTTTTTTTTAGTTGGATAAGGGCAAAATTGCGCGAAATATAGCGCGTTTAAATTTGTGAAATTTAAACGCGCTATTTTCCTTTTTGTAATATTGGGGTTAGCCAATTCTAAGCTGAGCTCTCTTATAAAAAAAAATCGGCGATTTCTATTATTTTTTTTCCACTCAGGATGCTTCAAAGTCCATAATATGTAAGAATAGCATACTTAATAAGTATTATGTGATTATATCAGCGAGATTAGTAAAATAACTAGACACAGATTAAATACAATTAAAATACGATTTTCTTTTATCATAAATCGTAAGAGAAACTAAATAAAACCATAATTCGCTATTTAAAAATTACGACACAAACCTTAATTATTTTCAAACTAATATTTTCGTAAACTTATTCCATTGTTACTTTAGAGTAACGATATAAAAAAAAAAATCACCAATCGCTTGAGAGCCACTGTATACGGTCAGTCCAGACGGTCGAAGTAAACAATACGACATAGAAAATAGTCCCTTTCGCACCATACGAAGTCAAAAATATGTATGCGTCAATATGTGCATACACGTGCACACAGACGAGGTGTGCTGGAAAACATTTATGTATTGGTGAGTTTATCCCCGATTTGTGGACAAAATATTTTTTTCCTCTCCAGATGAATAATTATACAAAATATTTTTTTTAAGTAATTCGTAATTATATAACGGAGGAATACATAAATTCTGAACCTCGTATCTATTATATTTCATATCGAAAATCACGTTATTTGAGTCGAATTGTAGTAAATACATATTAGCGGTAAGCAAAGGTTAAAATCTGACCAACCAGTATTAACCTCGAATCTATCATTAGAAATGAAATACAAACCAAACTTATCCAAATGTTTCAATGGTTGAATGCAAACCTTCAACTCTGGGAATAGTTGTCCTGAGAATCAAATAATTTATGTCAGGTATAATTAATTTACGTACACATGTGTTCAGGTCTCTTCGCCCCGTCGTAGTGGAGAGCTTTGATGAAGTTGATGAAGCCGATGGCTACACTGAGAAAAGTCTGCCAAGAAAAGGACCAGACTTCATCAGAGCAAGAGAAGTAAGTCAGCATGCATCTGTTGTGTTCATTTTTTTTTTGTTTTTTTTTTAATTCTGCCTTGACCACTTCCCTGGTTTTAACTTGCCGAGGCATATCGGTATTAAGCAGTTCCGATGCACCCAAAGTGTAATCATAAGTGGTCACTGGTAAACACTGTTGGTGTTTATTGTGAACACAAGAGTTTTTAAATGTACTGTTTACATAAATTTTTTATGCCTCTTGTTGACTCATTTCACCTTAAGATTTTTTTTGAGAAACGGCCCATTGAGTACGAACATTCAATTTTATATATTAGATTAGAACATTCTTGGTAATTTTGCCCTGGGTCAAAGAAACTCAGTTTGCACTTATTAGAATAAGTTTACTAAACACGACTTCAAGATAATCCACAAGATAAGCGATCAGACAAACTATTCATTAAAAATAAATCAAATAATTAATATACCACCTACCTTTTAATTCCTCTTAAAAATCAATAATCTTTTAATTGAACTCTGAGAAAATATATATGATTTAACAGCATAATTTGAAACATTTTTTCTTGTGGTGGGCCTATGTTAGACAGTCAATGTCACTTGTATTGACTTGAAATTTCATCAATCACATTCAGTCTTAAATCCTTAATAATAATTTTAATCAATTTAGGTGGGTCCAAGGTTTGCTGAAGCGGGTAGCTTTGAACATGAGTATGGCACCCGGTGGAAGCAGCTTTTCGAGCTATACAAACAGAAGGAGGAAGCCCTGACAAGAGAGATGCATACAGAAGAGGAAAAGCTGGAAGCTCAGATGGAGTACGCAAAGTATGAACATGAAACAGAGTTACTTAGAGATCGTAAGTTCAATCATCTTAAACTTTTCCATATGTGTTTGAAACCCCTAAAAATTGCGGAATTTCATGCTTACATGAGAAGTAGTGAAATTGGATTTAGGGGAAAATTACCATACTCATAGGAAGCATGCTTGTTTGGTACGTTCATGTGTCGACGTTGAGTAAACAATTTATAAAAAAATTACCAGGACTTGAGTCTAAATAAAAATCTACAGATTTTTATGTATACAATTCGCTAGTCAAATGTAACACCACTACTACAAATGCTACTAAAGCTATAAAATTTGTGAGGTCAGCCAGTACTAATTAAAAACAATTAAACCATGTAATTAATAGACAGTATTTTGTAAGATATCAAACCTGTTTTAGAAGATAAAAAATGTTTTTATTTTTAAAGTAAAGTTTTAATTTTATAACAGCTTAACGACCGTGGACGCGTATTTGAGTCTTTGAAAAACAAAGGCTGGTGGACACATATATGCGTATAGGCGAAGTATCTGGAAGCTAAGAAAATTAAATTTTGTAAAGATATCTAAATTTGCTTACAAATTCTAGTGAATTTAGTAAAATTACAATTGTTGCGGTTGTTAGCTGTTAAGCCACACAGTCCTGAATTCCACAAAGCAGTAACTTCTTAACTAATATTCTTTTTAAACAATATAAAAAATTACAGAATTGCGTCAGCGTGAACAAGATCGTGAGAGAAAGAAGCGTTCTTGGGAGATGGCTGAGAGGCAAGTGGAAGAAGAGAGAGTGAAACAACGAGAATCAATTTTGCTTCAGGAGGAAGACATGGCACAGAGGATGAGACATCAGGAAGATGAGCTGAGACGCAGGCAACAGGAGAACACCCTCTTTATGCAGGTAATGAGGGAGATTAATCCTTGAAGTCCTATATATATATATACAGTGAAATCCCGATCTACCGTTCCCGCATTGTTCGTTTTCCTGCATGGTTCGTTCATTTTTCATAGTCTCGGCCAAACACCCATAAGAACAATGTAAAATAATCCCGCATTAACCGTTCCCCGATTTACCGTTTTCCTCGATCTATCGTTCAAATATTTTGGTCCTGTCAAAAATATTATCCCGATTGACCGTTTTCGTTGAATATTTCTCATACATAATCTTACCTCACATTTCGTTTAGCGTTTTTTTCAGTGGAACCCCGATCTTCCGTTCTCACTATCTTCGTCTTTATGCATGGATCGTTTATTTTTTACTCGACCAAGACCCCACCCCGTAATAGTAATGTTTAGTAATTCCACGTTAATCATTTCTCGATTTACCGATTTCTTCGATCTATCATCTAAATATTATCGTCCCGTCCCAGTTACTAATCTATACCGATTGACCATTTTTGTAGAATATTTTTTTCGCTCATAAATAATCTTACATATTATCTGGTTGCTTAAATTTTTCTAAGTTCAAGTTCATCCGTGCGCTTGAACGCCTGAAGATGCCGAAAGGCGAAACCCAGGTCGTTAGTGACAAAATCTGTGGGAGTGTACATAATTTGAATGATTCAAATTTAATCTTTAATCATTTTTTTGTGTTCGCCAAGTTAAACTCATCGGCAAAAATAAATTTTAAATGTTTTTTTATTGCCACTTGCTAAATATTAGATTGGCTTGCAAGATGATGGGTGAATGCGTCATACATGAAAATTTAATTGATTTATTGCGTAATTTATAAGTAAAAGTGTTGTTAATATATATTCTTAAACTTATGTATTTTGAAAAATGATTTCGTTAAAAAAGTACATATAATACGTCAACGCAAACAAATGTTACACAGTTTGAGATTTTCTGGATGCCGTAAAATCAAACAATTAAGAGTCATAATTTATGGCTTTACATGGTTATGGGCATTTACTTTAATTACGCGTGTCAAATTTTTATTATTTTCGGTTCTTTTCAATGATATCAACATCAGTGAAATTGTGCATTTTTATGGCATCACATACTCGTTCACAAGACCATTCATTGTTTATTTTCATAGGTACAGCTCTTTGCTTTCGAGCCCTTTTTGTTTTAACCCTTTGAACTCCTTAATTTTTTTCAAAAGTGTTCCAGCAACTCCAAGCCTTTTTAGCGATTTTTTTTATTAAATGTGTTATAGCTAAAAATATACATATAATAATTAAATAAAAAATGGTTTTAAGAATTTGTTTATGTTTATTATATATTTAGGCTACAAATTAATCTTTAAATTTTGATAAAGTATGGTATTTTTTGAAACAATCTCCCGGGTGAAGGCCAGGTTTTCTTTCGCACGTATCACAAAAGTAAGTGGTTTCATGCCTTCCTCCGGGAATTTTACGGTTAGAACATACCGTGCAGTCTTTATGCTTGTTGGGATTATTATATATAAAATGGCCAGTACCATATAAGTTTCTTAAAAATTGATAAAACACACGCAATGTTGACCGGAACAATGCGAAACGCAAACTATTGTATTCAGCGGTGTTTTATACCTGCACCCACCAAACATGTGACCCTTGGCAAGTGTTTTATTACGTAATTCTGAGTTGAAAATAAATTGCATTAGTCATAAAATGAGAAATGTATGTTTCCTCTCTCAAACCGGTTCCTGCGGCGACCCACCGCCAACAATTCGCCGGAATAACGGCGAGCGTAAAAAATGTCGATGTAGCCTCGACGCGGGAGTTGCCGGTAAAAAACCAATGTCGATGTTACCTCGACATATGAGTTCAAAGGGTTAAAGAAATGTGTCGATGAAATAAAAAGATGATTTTTTAAATAAAAAACGCGCGAATCCGGCTGCATGTGCGAAATGTGCGGGTTTAAGCGTAACTTTGTCGCGAAACTGCCGGTTGCTTGAGTGTTAATGCCTTAACACTTAATAAGCAGGCGTTTTTTAGTGATTGGTGCAAAAATATATTACATTCTTAAAATCGACACAACTTCTAAACCAAACAATATTTTTGGCTGAAATTTTCAAAGAAATCATATGTTGACATTTAATGATTAAAAATAAAATAAAAATATTTTGAATACATCTTTCACTACTTTCCTAAGCTGAATATAAAAACCTGTTATTAATTTAATAGATAACACTCCACTTGTTATAAATATGAAATATTCAAAATATTCTGTATAAAAAATAACAATAATCCATACCATACAATTACATACATACAATACAAATAAATAATTATAGTATAAAATCCTCATTCTTCAAAATTTAGAATCACTGGAAGTGTGAAATCTGATGCGCTAAATATTCTAGAAACATGTGTCGCCTTTTTCGAAAAATACTATGTGTGAACGAACATTCAGGGCATAATAAATTATGAGGTTTATTGCTTATTGTCAAAAAGAATCACTTGCCGTGACAGTTATTTTGAAGAAACCATTTAATTATGAGTCAATATACAAACAAAACCTATAAACGTATTTTGACGTTTTCCGCCTATAATGTGTTAAGTGGCGAAACTTTGAACCGAACATGTTTTATATTAACAAGTTGATAATATATTAGTTTTAAAAATTGAAAAAATAAATAATTAAATAAATAATAATAATAATAAAAAAGCATCGTGATGAACTAATTAAATTTTCATTTCTTTTGTATTTTTAACAATGAGTTTTCTTTCATAGG
This sequence comes from Himalopsyche anomala, assembly GCA_031772345.1. NCBI lineage: Eukaryota > Metazoa > Arthropoda > Insecta > Trichoptera > Rhyacophilidae > Himalopsyche > Himalopsyche anomala. The sequence continues at coordinate 31,849,388 of CM062825.1, forward strand.
CTCAGCAATTAAATAGAATTCTGGATGAGCAGGAGCAAGGCATGGGAGGTGGTGCCGGTGGAATGGGAGGCGGAAGAGGGGGTGGAGGGGGCTATGAAAGCCCGCTGCCCCCAATGGACTCGAAGAGGGGATTTGATGGACCTTTGAACATCGGAAATTCAATGCAGATGGTGAGTGTTGTTCCTCATATGTTTTTTTTTTTTTTTTATCATTTCTGTCAATGCCAGTTAATTAAATATTTCAGCAGTTGACTGCTGCCAGTTTTATTTTTCTCATTTGTCAGTAATGTGATTTTTCAGGTGGATATGCTTCTATTTTATCTTTTATCAAAACCCTGTCGAATTTCATTTACAGAACAAAGAGTTATTTCCTTTTCTGGACAGTCAACTGTTGATCTACAAAATCTATTTCATTTACATATGGATTTGACACAAATGTGTTCGTGAATTTCGTGCATTAAATCTGTGTAACAATATATCTGAATATTCCTATAGTTGGTAAGGCCGGCTTTCAATTTAATCCTTCACATATAGATCCTACTTACACATGTCTACATGTCTATTGTTTCGTGCTGTGACAAAAAATCTTTTTGCAGTTTACTCTTTCTATATCATGGAGTTTTTATTTTATTAAATCAAACCCAACCCAACAATTTGATGGCCCAGTGTTTTTATTTGTGGTAGATGATGACTTATTATATTTAACCTTGTCATCTGTCTCAAGACTGTTGGCTTATTAGTAGTAATCAAAAAATAACTGACTATTTTAATTTTATTCTTGTCCAAACTTCTGAAGTTGCAGCTGTTATTACAAAATTCCTTGACTATCAGGGTCATTTGTTAGTCAAACACACTTTATAGCGGCATAACTTATTCGTAAAATAAAGTATATCTTTGATTACATTTTCAATGCAGCTGCTTATTAAACATATAATTTTTTTAAGCATGATATTTCTAAGTGTTGAATAAATGACTTCATGCTACATACTGAATGAGGTTCAGTCTATTTACCCCAGACTCCTTGAAACACCAAGCTCCTGTATAAACAAATAAATTGTGTTGATAATGTCAAAATGAGGAAATTAATAGCCTACTAGCGCGATTGCACTGAAATAGACCACCTGACAATGAGCTAAAATCAAATCCTTTTTACTTATGCAGTTTTGCAGAGAAATTTTACAAAATACTTGTGTGTACACTAATGGGCCTTACCAAATTAGGTTAACGGAATATTTTATCTCTAATCTTTATATTGGAAATGATTTCTTGGCTGTTGCAGCTTTATTTACTTCTTTCGTGCACAGTAATAATAATCAATATTATGTTTATATTTTGCTGTTTAAAAAAATCTTAATTTTAACCTATAATATGTCCACTGCTAATGATGCCATGTATTGCAATATGACAATCTTACCTTATCCAGTTTATTTTTGCGGATTTTTTTTTTTTTTTTTACGGCGGAGACTTGAACCACATTTCTGTGGGTAGGTGACAATTCAAATTTGCCCCGTCTCATCTAACTCCCTAATCACTGTCAAATAAACCACTGTTCGAAAGAAATTTGATTTTTTTAGGTTAGTTAATTTGAAGTTTATTTCTATTCTCAATATGAATTAGGTATAGCTGTTTTCCTGAAATTTACAACAATGTAAACAAAACCTTCCAGGGTATGCCTGTAACACAGTTTTTGTCAACTATTATCGATGAAAGGCAGCCAATGTCTAACTAATGGCTTATTACCCCACCCTTTTATATGCCTCGTTAATAACCATTCTTGGCAAATGAGCCAAATCGCAGTAGTCAATTTTTTTTTTTTTTTTTACAAAATTGTCATTCACTACCTATAATGCAGCTCTGTACTCAATTCTCAAATTTATTAGTATCTAGCTAGACCCCATTGAACATCCACAGCATGATTTTTGTATGGTGTTTTACAGTTGGTCAAACGTGAATGTTATGGTCAGTCTGTCCTAGCAGAAATTTGTTTTTATTCTTTTAAGGCTATTTTTTTCTTTATGTCTGATTAATTCACTAATGAGATAAATATGCTACTTGAAGACTGCATGAATATTGCATTAATACTGCATTGATATAGTTTCAAAATAACCTTCTAAACGCACTTATTTCACTGGTCATATAAATTCTAAAATATTAATTTACCAACACTGCTACAATCATTACACCTAAGTTATGACTTAGGTGTATGTAGGTGTTTGTTGGTATGCCAACAGTAAAAATCATTGTAATTAGTATCTAGGTTCTATTAAATTTTGAGAAGGAATGAATATTGTAGTAAATTCCAAAATGGATATCGGTTCGTTTTTAAATCTGCCTTTTGAAGGCTTTATTGTATATAAATTATATATATGAATCATAAATAAATTAGTTTTTTATGAGGCATATCTGACTTGACTGGAGAATGCTTTTTGTCAAGAGGTGTGTGCACTAGGTCAGACTTTCTAACTTGGTATTCAGCCGACAAATCATCACTTTTTTCTCAGGTATTTCAACTTGCTTGCACATTTGCAAGTGTGTAAACTACCTCTAAAGAAGGGATGGACACTGGTGTATAAGGAGTGTAATTCTAAGTAAATTGTTGACCTGAAAACAATTTGATAATATACGCTCTTATGTATAATTAGTATGTATATATACTGACTTACTACAGTGCAATGTTAACTTGTTACTTTCAAGGGTTATTCCAATAGATGAATTTAAATAGATGAATTTGACAGCTAGTGCTGTGAAATTTTGCTTCTAGCGTATTTAATCGAATCTAAGATTTATTTTAAGACAATGTCGTCATATTTGTCTTTACCATTGGGTGATAAGATGGACATGTAATGAATACATATGGATTATTAATTAAATGAACCTTTATGTATATTAACAGTGGTTACACATAAGTTTTTATATGCTTGACATATGATAATTGACCTCACTTAGATGTTGATTCTCAGTTAGCATAACTACGATCAATGTTATCAGACGAATTGACTTGATATCATGCAAATGCGGCGGTGATGTACAATATTCACACATCTAAGACCGGAATCTGTGACCTATACTGCTCTCAGATATAAATATTAATGTTATAATGCAATACAAGGTTCTCGGGCGGAAGATATTTTTGTGGTTGTTACTCGCGTTCGGCTCCCGTAGCCTCGAAGCACTTTTGTTTATGAACGTTTATCGACGCTGGTGTATAGGACTCGGGATACATGGAGTACGACTCGATGGGCGGACACGGCCACATGGGCTTCGATGACGGCATGGGACGGTGGGATTCCCGACAAGACGACTTCCCCAACAAGCGTCGACGATACTAAGCGGCTCCTGCTGCCGCTTTTCAAGAATTGTCTCCAAATTTTTTAGCTCCTTGCTAATATTTTTCCATATTTGTAAGAATCTGTGTCACTGTTGTGCACTGTTTAAAAATAATTTAAAATGGAAATAAGTACTCGTTGGATGCATGACGGAGTGAAAGTCTCGTAGCTTAGTTTGGAGGGAAGTATGACAATTTAATTTACAACTAATGTAATCTGTAATTAATATTAATTCAATTTAGTATTTATGTAACTTAGTATTTTAAATTTTAAAGTATTGAATGCAGACATTTTGGACTGTGTGGAAGTTGTGAGTTCTATGTGAGAATGGTAATAATATAAGAGAACTGTATGTATACATACTTACCATAGTATTTGATTTTTAGCCGACGGTCGGATTGTAATCATTTCATGTGAAAATAAATACGGAATAGTACACTTTGTTATTTATTTATATTATTTTTCTCGTATAAAACACTTCCATGTTCTCAATTATTGAATTATTATGAGGCAAAGAATAATTCATTTATGTTTTGAGTAAAGAATCTTTGATTTCGCCATCCCTCTCATAATCGCATCTCTGGGGGGCTTTTTTTTCCAAAAATACACATGCCTGTTGTAAAAAATCCAGTTTGTCATCAAATCAATTTTTAAATGTTATTTTCTTACGATGGTGGACGTCTACCTGTTTTAGGAGTCACGACTGGACTTGAAATTATGCGACAATATTTTTTCCCTTGTATCTGAAGTAAAATCAGACTGGGAAAATCAACTGAAGCATATACGCGAACGGTAAATGACTGCTTGTCACTAAACTTAACTCTGAACTTACGCTTTATGCTAAATGAACATGGGTGATTTATGGGGGCAGCCAGGGTGTTTATTAGTAGTTGAAATGGGTTAAATTACTCGTACAGTAGTTATGTAAAAATGATTTGGTTGTTTCAAATTTTTTGAAACAATCCTATAACTCCACCCAATGTGGGGTTTACAAAACTGTTCTTGGTAATGTTTTCCATTCCACTGGGCGTTGCATTGAACTAGCTTCAGCTCGTTAATCATTTGACACAAAAAATTATGAGATTAAATGAAAAATTAATTTCAACTTATTACATTATTTTTATTATAAAACAAATAAACCAGCCAATTCAAAAATCACCCAATATACTCGGTCGGCCATTGGTTTTGATTTTTCAATAAAAATCTTAATAAAATTTGTTGTCCAGCCAAAAATGTCATTTTTGCATGGATTGACCAGTAATTGGTTCCTACACATTTTGTATTCATCAGTTAATATCTGGAGAATGTTAGTTAAGGTAATTTTCCTTGAATACCCTCTCTTATGACCAATTTTGTTAAAAAATAACTGATTCATTGCATCTTCTAAAAAAGTTATTTATCATTGAAATATTTTTTAATAAATAACAAATCAAGTCTTGTGGTTATTAAGTTTATTCTAAATTTTAAATTTTATACTAAAGACTCACATTTTCCTATTTAAAGATCATTTCATAGTTTGTATTAGATTACAACAAAACCTTAGAAGATTCAAAGTTGAATCGTTCGAAATTTATACATTTCCTTTCAACTCAATTTTGTGATGGAGACCTGGACTTTCCTTTTTTGCATATCCTGGCACTGGAAATCTGGTTTAGGCTTGAAGGGTTAACATTAAAGAGAGTGAAGTTTTGGTAGTGTAAAACTTGCACAAACCAAACAGTATCTAGTTTCTTCAGAAAATTTCTATCAATTGAAAAAAAAACGCTCTAATACTTTTGGAGAACATGCCCCCCCCCTCCCTGCCCTTCACGATTTTTTCCCAATTTAAATTTATTGGAAATATTTTTTTCTCTACCACTATATAGATTTATTACTTACTATTGGCGATTTCTCTAATTATATGTTGTATATTTACTGTTTGCTAATCACATATAAATGTAACTTGAATGTATTACTGGGGAGATATTATCTTTTCGATATGATAAAATTAAAAAAACAGTATATAAGGCTAATATTGCCAAACCTAGCCCGTTCCATAATTGGCGAAACCTGAACCATGAATGTAATTTATAAATAAAAATATTTTTAGAAAGCAGTCCCAAATCTAGCTTGATATGCAATAATATCATTCCAAGGTAATGTAAAACTAAAAGTGCTGGGTTTGCTTTTGCTTATTCGAGGGCTGAAAGTCAAACAACACTATCTACCAATGTCGTAACTTTCAGGAGCCAGATAACAGTTTTAATGATTTGTAACATTTCATAGCAAATGTTAATTTAAACCTAATATTCATAATTTATTGTGTACTGTATGTAATTAATGTTAGCGGTGATGCTAAACATTGTTATATATGATTTTAAAAATCGAGAAATTTATATAGTTATCATTAAACTTCAATGGTTTTTACTTGAAAAGATTGACAACTTTTAGTATCGTGTAACCGAAATTGAAGAATAACATCAACGTAAAACAATTTTTGTAGATAACTTCTTTTGCCTTTAAGCTTTCAATATGAGTATCATTGGAGTGACCACCTTTTTAATACATTCATCCAATTTTTTTTTTACACTTATTACTCAACGCTCATGAGTCTTGTGGGTTAATTCAAGTGATACAATGTTTGGCTCTTACAAGAGAATTTTTCTTAGGTTGAATGCTTCTGTGGTAATAAATCTAAATTAAATTAAAGTTTCAGCTTTATTCTTTTTATCATTAACCAATCATTTAAATTATGCAACAATTTTTGTTGCATATTTTAAATTTTTGTTGCACTCGACTATTCTTGCCACTGAAAGTGTGAGAAGGCAAAACTAGTCTTTGTTGTCTATAATGAACTATTAAAAAGTAAATTTTATTTACTTGATTAAACTTTTTTTTGTGTATTTTGATATTTTTACTATTGCTACTCGCCAAAATAATAATAATAATAAAAAAGTTTGGTTACAGATCGATCTGGTAAGAATATTACTTATTATTTCAAGAAGTTTTTTTTTTCCCAATACATTGTTAAAAGTGTAAATTTAACTTATTCATTATTACTTTTAAGAATTTTCTTGAAGCTATTACTTCTTATTCAGACCTAAATCTTTTTTGCTTTCATCTGTGGGCTTGTGGCGCTCTACTGACATTTATATGTTATTTGATTATTTTACATTAAAAAAATGTGACGGCCGAAAATCACTTATATACATGAAATATAAAAGTGAGTGCAGAAATGTTTTATGTAACCCATACAACATTTCTGTTTACCAGGACTGTGAAGTCAGGAAAAAAACAAGATGACTCCAGCTTTGAAATAAAAAACGATTCAATCATTTCATTTTAACTTACATACATGTCTATCATCAGATCTAAGTCGGCCAAGAGTGCAATATGGACTATTGTGGCTTGAATACACATCATTAAATATTTTTTAAAAAAATGGATCCGAGTTGTAAGGATTTTTTTTGACTCTGAACAAAACCCATGACTAAAAACCTGCACATTTTCATTATTTTTTTTTGTACTTTTTTTTATTTCTTGTGTTGACATTTGTACAGTATGAAGAAATAACAGTAATTCAATAAAAACATGACAATATATATTAGACATAACATTTGTACATACATACGTGCCCATACTCCTCGAAGGGTTAAGAAGTAAGGATTGGATGATAGATTTGCAGAAATTTTATATAATTTATGTATCTTTTTTTAAAATTTGGGTTTACCACTATGGAATACAAAATACTGGCCATAACAGTGTCGCTTACTATGACATGCTGCACACTCTGAATCTAAATCATTTTTATTTTGTCAAATAAATTTCCTGATAAAAAACCAGTAGATTGTCCTTCAACTTTTGAAAATTGCCAATTCAATAAAATTCATAATAACATAAATCATTTAACTGCTATAAGCCCACCGGTGGGCGAGTTGTTTTCTGTCATCAGTTTTAAGTTAGCAATTTTTTTTGGTTTTTATAATATAGTCTATTATGGTCTTTCGTCTACTGAAATATTCACATAACTCATTCATTTTCATAGGATTAATAGACAGAATTCAAATAAAATCCTAAAGGGTTGTCAAAAAAATAGAAATGTCATACATAGTTGATGTAAAATCCAATATGAACTGTTAATAATTCAGCACATTAACACATTTGTGGAGATTTTAAAACAAATTGAATTATTGGATATTCTGTCGGGGTTGTTTAAGCAAATAACGTTGTGGTAAAAATCCACCGTCAGGAATAAATAATTTTACATGTCAGAATTACCCTTGCATAAATTTTTAAACAGATTGAATATATATATATATATATTTGCCATGTCTGTGAATAGAATCATGTGTGTTGTTGCTTTTCAAAGGTTTTCAGAAATTTTGCAAGCATTTTTTTTGATAAAAGTAACTAACATATTGAAATATGATGGATATTTATTTATTTTGTAGCATCTCCGATTTTGAGTCTGACCTTTTGACAAGGTATTGGGGTGGAAATCATATTTATTTTTTAATCAATTTTTCCTAAATTAAAACAACATTGCAGTATATATATATTTTTTGTAACTAACTACGGATTCGTTAAAATGTGTCCATTAGCTTCTTGGTAAAGGAATTTTATTGCCAATTTTCTGGTAACATCTTGGAACCACAAATTACACAAAAAGGTCCAGTTTTTACATTTTTATTGTATTCAAAAAATCTGCATACAGTGGTATAAGTCAGTATATTTTTCTAGCTGTTGAATTATAAAGATTGCCAATGAAAATCAAACACTAAAATTTGGCATCATTAATCTGCAGTGGTGTACAAAAACAACAACTCTTCTTGAACCAGCACCATAGTAATTTTAAATTCTTTGAAATAAACAAGTGAAGGGCCACATCCTTCCTTTGTTTGATTAATGGCTGAATGTTTATGGTTTGATTAATTTTCTAGATGAGTATTTTATTGAATCATGTATTTCATCGAGGTTTTTGTTGAAGGTATGTTTTAATGTATAGTTAATATTCCCAAACAAGGTTTTCCACGACGAGGGACTAATTCTTTGCCCATATGGAGTATTAGTGTAAAAAATTGAATTGAATTGGTTTCTTGAATCTGCATCAGTTATGACTTGCTTTACAAAACATCCTTTGATATTCCGAAATTACTCAAACGGAGAAGTTTCGAAATGGAACAATTTTCAAGTAAAAACTTCCAAAAATTACTTTTTCTTTGCCACAATTTGACATGGCCGTATTATTAATGTTTTAATGGCTTATGTTGGCTCTTAGATGAAGCTTTCATATTTGAAATGTGTTTCCCATGTGCCAATTAGAGCAGTGTAGGTAAGAAACCTACCCATTCTCTGCAATCAACATTAGAAAAGTTCACTCATAAGAATTAAATATCTGGAATGGATACTTCTACTGTACATATTTTTAATATGGATCATGACAAAGAAAACTAATGATGTTTTTCACTAATCATTTTACACAGCATGTGTGGACGAAAGATTGTAGTTACTGGCGTGTGCTACTCAAAAATCTATGTAGCAAAGGTACTAGCTCAGTGGGAAAACAATGACTACTGTCCTGATGTGTCTGTATATTGCTATATATTCACACAACAACGGAAATACTGCCAGCTCTTTTTTCAGCCCTTTGTTGATTCGTTGTTTTACTGGATGACTACCACAGACAAGATATCTCGTCGATTTTTCTGTGCTTAACACGCCAAAGATGAGTTATTTCATAAATACCTGATTATACAGTATAGACGTACTTTTTTCTACGGCAGCCAAAAGGTTAAACATTATTGATTTATATTTGTCACTTAGTAGTTTTGTTTATTAAGAAATATATTGGTTAGCTTCTTAAGTGATCCATTTGTAGACATTACGAATTCAAAATACATATGTGAAAGAGTTTCAAGAATTCGATATTTTCTATTTTTTTCTTCTCAAATCTCCTACTAAATTACTCATACTAACTTCTTCTGAAAATTATAACTAGCGAATGCCCTCGAATGGTTGGCTTACTTTTAATCTTTGTATCCTAACTAAAGCCAAAAACTACATCCTTCACATAGGTTCATTTAAGTGAACTATAGATGACATGAGTGGATTGTATAAATAACTATTATCATGGATAATCAAATCACATTGCCGACTGTCACATTAGTGAAAAACTCATTCTATTAGCAATGCCTATATGCATTCAAATTATTTTAATTATCAAGTAATTTATTTTTCAACACTAAGTCGGGATTAATTTTGTTCTGGTTAGTGGCTTAATAAAAATATTTTTAAATATGGGATTGTCCAGTAGGGTTTCGTTTAAAACGAGCATTAATTATATCATGACTTAGGTGGTTGTTACTTAATTTTTTTGCTATCTAATTGCGATGTTATCTTTCAGATTTGAATCACACCATTTCAGATTTTTTTATAAGGTTTTTAAAACTATTTAAAGTATTTGTTGAGTTTTTACCTATATGAATAGGTGTTGAAAAACTTGGCTCTTAAATAATTTTGAATCGAATTCAATTCTCTACAAGATGATCACTATATTTTTCATAGCATGCCCTTGCCCTCCTTTACTAGTCGGATTACAATAGCCGATTGCTAGCATAAAATTGACAGTCCTCCCGAATCATCCATATGAAAAAATACTTGTAAAAAATGTTCATAAGTTTTGGTAAAATGATAGTGGATTTCGATTCTTCTGTATTTTGGCAAAGATTGAATTAGAGTTTAGATTCAGAGAAAATATGTGGCTTTCAAGAATATTTATTGAATTCTTTTTACACATACCTAATTGACTTTCAAGTATTTAGTGTCGTTGAGAAATTATTATTTTATCTTTTAAAGTTAATAGAGTAGTTGAATGCATTGGTCAATGTGCTTTTAGTTGATGACAAAATATATCGCTTTCAACCAGTAAACCCTCCAAAATCTACTAACAATTAAACTAACTTGAAATTTCTGTTTCATCATTCAATTATGTTCAATGCCAATTTTAAAGTCAAAGTTGTCGCGCAGTAAACTATTTCCCGGGTCTGGAAAGTGGAGAAATATTTTTGAGAATGATGGATACATTTAGTGGTTTGAATTTACATATACATAAGGGGAATGAATTATTTATACAGTTGAATTATTCAGCCCAGGTACGTGATTATACATATAAACATAGACCGAGTTATTATCGTTATCATTAAAACGAAAGTCATCTCAGTTTTATTTCTGTCATTGATGAATAAATATTCTAATGCGTAGTTCACTTCATCAGTAATGAAACATAATTTTGTGTGTTGAAACCTCAAATCAGACTGGTTAGATCTGTTCAATGTCAAATTTCACTAGCTTGACGGAATATATTTTAACATGGTATGCCAAGTCTCAACAATCACGCTGGTGGTGATGTAAGGCAAATTTTTTACTGGAGGAAGTTTTTGACGTTTGTATCGTAAACAGTTGTAATTATGTTTCAAAACCTGTGGCGAAAGCTGAATTTTTATAAGAATTTTCAGTATTGACTGCTGAAGTAACTTTATATAATAATACTCCCATTCTGCAAATCAAAACGTTAAAAAGTGTTATTTTATACGAGAAAAGCCATCATTTGTTCTTTGGCCCGTCGACCTTGAAGAATAGAGGTGCCTGTGGAGTAAATACTTCACATGGTTTAGCTTTGCTATGTGGAGTTCTGTCATAACAATAGGTGAGTGAAATAATTTATTGTATAACAATAGCATAAAGTATTGTTAAGAATCTGTTAATCTATTCAGTTCTTTATTCAATAATATCTATGTGGAAATCGTGCCGACCTTGTTGATTTTTTTTTAAAACCTTTTATGGACTGACAACATAATTTAGAACAATATATTTTTTTTGGAGCATTTTTCATCAGAACCGTGTCTTGCCGCAGTACCTAACAACGTAACAAGTACCTTATGAACATATCCAATTGATAATGGTCGTGCTACTGAATAATTTGAGTAGTTAGTTAATATTTTAATTATTTGTTATAGGCGGCTAATCTGGAACAAATTTTACTTATAGTAAATATTTTTAAATGCAGTTACAAATGTAAAGAAGTAAATTTATCATTACTTATTTTTTAAGCAATTATTTCCAATTTGGGTCTAGGATCATTATTGCATTCTTCTGTATGCATGTGGTTCTCTACTAATAACTTAATCCAGGAAGTCATACCAAACTAAAAATTATGCACCTTATTAAATGACTACAGATTTGTTTCCAAATATCAACTTTTTACAAAATTCTTTAGTTCATTTGAAACATTGTCTGCCAAAAAATTTGTCATCGTGATGTGTGAATCCATAGCTGAAAAATATAGTTTAATAAATAATTTGGGAGTGGTGATTGAAAATAAATGATTTAATACTCTGTATGCCAATTCTGCTCAAAGGGTTCGTTTGGAACAACTGAAGCTTTATTATCATACTTCCATGGTGCAATTAGTCTCCTTGAAGTAGCAGGGAAATCTGTTGTCCAGCATTCGAAATATAAGAATCATGTGAGTGCTAAATTTGCCCGCAAATCATGTATGTCTTAATTATAGGCTTCAGATTCATATTTAAGGAGTCAAGAAATATCAAAAGAAATTAATTTAGTCCATAAAACGTTGAACATTTAAGATGAAATTTAATTGATGCTGTCACACTTATTGCCTTTTTTCCCATCAACGTGGCTTTAATAATAATCTGCCTCGGTAGGAAATGTATCTAGGCTCTGTGATTGATTATATTCATGTGAAATATTCGCCAACTTCCTCCCCTTAAATACTTAATTCTATCAGTTGTACAGTTGTCGTTATAACTGCACAGACAATGTTTTGAAATGATACTTAGAACACTTATTTAGTGAGTTACTTGGGACTATATGTCTTTTTTGTTTTTGCAATCGTAGCTTAACTAATAACTGAACTATCATCATCGATCAATTGCAGTATATTTAGAATTGTAAAGCCAAGTTGTGATTATAACACAGGCTTTTAAGATTTATTTTTTTGAATTCTCCGGGAAGATTTTTCTCTGGATCTTATCCTGTTTGATTTAATTGAGACTGTTGCGCCAAGTTAAATATTTTCACCCTGAATTTATGCTGCTAATTATACAATTTGACACATTGCTGATACGTTGAATACTAATTTATAGATCATATTTTTTTTATGTGCTTTTACGGCAGAATTGGAACTGAAAATACCAAATGTTTCTTGCGAATCTTTTATAACGTGTTCATGTAAAATGGTATATGCAAATGATTACTGATATATTATTTTATTAAGCTATGAATATAAGTCAAATAATTTAAATATATCTATTTTTTTTTTAAATACATGATTAATTCGGACACACTTCTTATGGTTGGCGTTAACTGCGGTGGAGATAATTTGTGGTATATTTTATTATTCATAGAAATTTGTTTATTCTATTGAATATATTTATTTATATTACAAGGACTGACTAAATGACATTACAAATTCTTCAAATTCATATACATTGAGAATATTTTCTTGCTTCAGCACCATTCTGTGCCCTCTTAGATATATTAATGAACCAATTTTATATTGTCTCATCGAGTTTTTATAATCGGAAATATGCACACTGTTCATTCGGTAATTTTGATATATCTATAATGCCCCTGGTTTTCATTGCATTACATCGTTCATTGATGTTTTCAAGTGCCTTGATTTATTTATTCCAAATGTATATCGACTGGAAAGGAAAAAGGACGTAACCCACACATATAAAATTTTACAGGAGGCGCAAAAAACGTGTTTTGATGATTTTGGGCCATATGTGAATTATACACAACCTTGAAGTGCACGGAGACATAAACTGGTGTTTAATTGATATAATCTAATATTTATTGAAGAAACTGTCTAGGAAAAACCTTTATAATAGTCTTTTTCTTGGTTTTAATATTTTACAAGGTCTTATTTTTCAAACTTAAAAGCTAAATTTACATACTAATTCGGAATTTGCAGCTTGCATCCTTTTTATAAAACGTGTATCAACTTTGATAAATTGGGATTATCAAAAAAATCTGTGGGTTACGTCCTTTTTTCCTTTCCACAGTCGATATGGAATATATTGTCTTATTTAGGTAAAATTTCTTGAACTAATAATGTTTTTGGTTTTACAGATCTGTGCTGCTGGCTGAAACCACTAGACTTCATGGATTGATATTAAAAGGTTAGCTAGCAGATTTTTTTTTATTTATTTGAAGGATCACCAGTTCTGGCTTGTGCAAAGAGTGTGGCTCACATGCGGCGCAAACAAGCCCCAGATTTTAACACTACTCATTTAGACCTATTTTTGCGGGGCATTTTGGGCATGGGCCGGCTCTGGTTATCACTTAACTCGTTAACTATTGGGTCACTAAATGGCACAACATGAACTTTTTTCCCGATTGTGGAAAATAATATAAATTTCATTTATTTTAAACTAGTGTAATTAATTTTACATTAGCTACAATTTTTTCTAGTTAATTAGAAAATAGTTTTTGGTATTATTGATCACAATTTGTTAATTAAATGATGATATCTTTATACAAAACAATGTCTTCTTTTCCCGTCATATTAATGATGCTGATTGAAAATATTCTGAAGTATGTATGTGAGGTATAAAAATGTATCTATTTTTTCCTCAAAACTCAAAAGTCTTTTCTTTTCTAGCACACAATGGATCTGAGTCACAACATAGTGGATCAGATGTCTTTGAAATCTCAAGGTTTGTTATTTAAATTTAATTCATTATTTTTAATTTACCTTTCTTTCACATGTGAAAACTGGGCTTCAGAGAAAAAATCGCAACTCCAACATTTAATAATGGTCTGAGTCCTCAACATAAATTTGTAATTGTTTTTTTACAACCGTTATATGCATTAACTGGAGCAGGGCCAGCAATATGTGGTTCTTCAATAATAGTGAATCTTGCAGTAATTCAAAGTACGAAAATAAATCTTGATCGTCATTATTTCCATGTGTATTTTATGCATATTTGCATTTAAATTGAGATATGTGCTTGTAGAAATAAACAACAATTTGGCTGTTTTGAACCTACAAGGTCACCATTGTCAAGGGCTCTCTGTCCTATTATAATTTTAATGATGATAAATGAAAATGTTATTCCGACTTTTGTGCTGAAGACAATACTTTCATACCCACAGCGCTCTGATGTTATTTTCTCACTTATGGTATAGTATTTATTATACTACAATTTTAATATAAGGTTTCTGTTCTCTTTGAAGGTGAGCTGTCCTTGCCTAAGGAGACTGAAACTATAATTTATTGGTAAGTTAATAACCGAAAATATTTTTCGTCCATTCTTTTTTCTGTAGCTTGATTTAAATTTGAGAGACCTGAATTGATAGAAGAAGTACTATATTCGACAAGCACCAATGAATCTGTATTAAAACCACTTGCATTTTCGTATATTATTGATAGATTAGATAGGTAGGTTAACCATAATGGTTTATCAAGAATAGTGATGCACACCCTTTTTGGATAGAAGGGTCAATTTAGCCATTTCTTAATTGTTTGCAGGTAAATCGGGTCTTGAGATTAAATAAGCCACCTCTGTATATATTAACCTTTTTACGACGAAAACAACCATATTATAACAATTAACTAGCAAAAATTGATGAAAATGTCCATTCCCAATGTTACAAGCTTTACTTTATTAAAGTTTTCTTCCCTGCGATATGTATTTACTACAATTTGACTAATAATGTGAATATCGATACAAAATCTAATAGATACATTGATAAGCTTACATCATTAGTGCATTTTATTATAACATCACATTGATTCGAGAATAACTGTATTTAAATGATGATAAATGAAAATGTTTTTCCGACTTTTGTGCTGAAGACAATACTTTCATACCCACAGCGCTCTGATGCTATCGTCTGTTAGTTTTTTTAAACAGTTCTACCATGTTTCTATTTTTATATTTGGTTCATATTTTTCCAGGTGGATTTGTTATTCCTGAACTGGTGACTGAAACAAACATCCAATGGATTGGTAAGTTCATGAAAAATAGTTTTTTTTTTTTAATTTAAAAGAAACGAAGGTTCAAAGAAGGCAAAAGATCAATCAAAACGTAAAATATAAGATGGAAAAGCATATTGATTTAATACTTCCTTACTGTGCTAAAAATACTTCCGATACATTGCTGGCTCTTTAGGAACCAAGTACATCCTAGATTTTGACCATCCATCAAAGGGGGGTGGTGAGTGTTAAAACACGTTTTTCTCTTAATTCTTTAAGGGCCAGCAAAACATATTGGAAGTTCTTTTCAGCGCCGTAGAGGAAGTGTTTATCACCATTCTAATCATTAAATATTCTCAAGAATGTGAAATGCAAATAAGCAAAATTCAGTTGATTTTAACCATGACTTCAAATTTTTTCATAAATATTTATTACTTACACAAATACAATCCAAAGAGACACATCATACAAACATGTGTTTCTGGAACATAGGTAAAAAGAATTAATTTACTTTTACTGTTACTTACTGTTAAAACTAGACCGTTTTTCACTACCCTGGTGCTCCCACTTCCATTTGTGCTGTGAACTGCAAAAATTAGTTCATTCAACTATATATGAGTAGTCTGTAGAGGTCTGCACGGGCCAAGATTTTACAAAATGACCTGGTCCTAGCCCGAAAAACTCACGCCCGTCCCGGGCCCAAGTCTAATACCGCACTTGTTACCTGAACCTCTTTATTTTAGCTCGCCGAAAAATTTAAAATCCTCAATTTGCTATACTTTTTCCCAGATTATCTCCGAAAGTCTCTTTTTTTAGCTCACAGGAATTTGAAATCTTCGATTAGCTATATTTTTTCCCAGATTATATCCGAAATTCCAAGGCCCGACCCGAGCCCGACTCAATTGCGCTTACCCGCCTGAGCCCGGCCCACGGTCGGATAAAAGCCCGCGGGCCAGACCCGGGCCCGTGCAGACCTCTAGTAGTCCGGTAGCAGAACTATTCCATACATGATGTATGGAACAGTTCTGCTTTTGATACCAGATGACTCATATTATCTGTGCCCTGCTACCTAGTTGTTTCTACACAGTTAGCTGCCAACGTCGAAGTATTCAATACGAATGCGACTCACGGGTGAGACGATAGCGTACAAAGGGTTAAAATATTCGTGAAACTCACACAGTTTGTACACAAGAGTATGCTTGGGAGTGGTCTATGCTTTGCATACACCACATCCGTGTACGCTTCGCAGATCTTAGCCCTTAATAAATTTTTCGATTGAAAGTTTGTCGCCTCATTATTATTATTTTATTGTTTTACAGATCACATGCCCAGCATTATCTATTAGCTGTGCGGTTTCTTCTTTGTTGTAGGCCCAGAAGAATAACTTGCCACAGATTGACATGTTCAACAAACAGTGGTATGTTATTTCCCAATAAAATGTTAAATTAGAATTTTTGTAATTCTATGATGATTTTAATTACCGTTTGATATTAAATGATATAAATATTATGGCTGTATATTTTTTCTGATGTAAAAAATTCATTGAATCTTGAGTTTATTTATTGAACAATTTAATGATTATTGTTTGTTTTGGATGATTAGGTTTCTACAGATTGAGACGAGTCCAATTGAGAAATATTTAAGCAACAGAATCCCACAGCAACTGCCATGAGGTTGGTTTCCACAATTTCAATGACTTACAGTATTCATTCAATGGTAGGATTAAACTCTTATATCAATGTTGATTAACCCCTTCAATTTCTATTACAACATTATACACGACTATGATAATTACTGACTATAATAATTTCTCATTGAGGTGAACTTCTTATTTTTATGTTCTTGAATTATATTTAGAATGAAGCAATGATGATATTAATTACCGTTTGATGCTAATGATACAATAGCATGGCTGCTTTTTTAATCTGAGCTAAGAATAATTTTTATATGTAATGATACATGTTTTTGTTTGTGTCTTATTTTATTTCATTTCTTCTTCCAGGTTTCCATACTCCAAACAACCATGGACTGCTTGAAAGACCACTTCATAGTTTGTTTTACCTTATCTGAGTTCATATTTGAAAAAATGTATAAATCTGAAAGCTTGCGATGTTTATCTGAGCGTATTGAAAACTTTGTTTTGAATAAATACGTTAAAAAATTTAGTTAACCCCTTTTTGTTTTTTTTGTACATACACATACTGCCTGCAAGTTACGAATGTATTTTTTGAATAAACTTTGAAATCCAGTCAAATTTGTTATTTTGTGTTCCATCACCACCCATGCATATATTAGGTAATCCCGGAATTAATGTCATTTTTTACAGTAAAATTCAAATTAGATTTTTTAAATTATTTATTATTTTTTTTAATCAAAGTAATTACCAATGTTGTCGACGACTCTTTGTCATCTATTTTCAAGATCTAAAATTCATTTCTCATAAAAGGTCTTTGGTTTAGATCAGTGATGCACAACCTTCACCTTCTAGCGGGCCGCATAAAACAAATTATCGTGGCTTCGGGCCGCAAAGAAAAAAATGATTAGAAGTACGCTCAATCCTTTTTTTATACAGAACATATGTACGTTCCACGTATAACAGCCTTAAAATCGTGTAAAAAAGATCAAGTGAATAATAGGTTCCTTTATATTATTTTGACGGTGTTATTTCGAAAATAAATAAGCCAAGCAAAAAAAGGATTATGAGTACATGCTTATTAAAAATCGTTTCATTGTGAAATATTTATGTTTCATTTATATGCTAATCATAAGTTAATGCGTTCTTGGTCTTTGTTAATTTTTAACTATTTTTTTTTTAATTTCACAATATTTGTTTCTATGAACCGATTTATTCTCCTTCATTAAAGAAAAAGCTTGCTTACATTTGTTTAATAAATGTTTTACGTGAAAAAATTATCTTTGAGAAAAAGATTTAAGGGCTGCCACAAAATTCAAAAAGGGCCGCATTTGTGCATCACTGGTTTAGATTCAAAGAACTCCGAGAGACCTGATTTTAGTTCTTCAATATTGTCGAATTTTTTGTTCCTTAATTGCGTTTTTAAAGAATGAAACAAGTGAGGTGACTTGGTGCCAAGTCCGGAGAATAAGGTGGATGCAATAAAAAATCCCAGTCAAGGTCCTGGGTCTTTTTTCGTGTAATGTCGGCAACGTGCGGATGGGCATTGTCGTGTTGAAGAATAACATTCCTTCTATTCATAAGAGCAGGTCTAATTTTTTGTAACTTTGTATTCAACTTGTCCATCTGATCACAATAGAGAGCTGCAGTAACAGTTTGACCTTGTTTTAACACCTCATAATAAATCGCACCTTTCAAATCCCACCACCCACACAATAGGGCTTTCCGAGGATGTAGTCCTGGTTTTGGGGTTGAAATTGGTGTTTGACCACGATTAAACCATTGTTTTTTTCTTTTAACCCTTTCCGGTCCTATGTCGAATCTCATTCGACATCGACTTTATTCCCGTGGGTCCTATGTCGAATTCGAATGTCATTCGACATTTTTTTCATTATTGGTATCTAGTTAAAATAAGTTCAAATGTATTGAATATTTTTTTTTCCACTCGTATCAATTACAATGGTATTCTGAGCAAAGAATCAAATCGTTTTTATGAACATTTTAATGTGAAACCGTATGCCTGCAATGGATACAAAAGGGTCGTTTTAGGGGCTGGATCAGCTCGCGCAGCACGGGCGCTAAGTTCTGCATTCTTCTTTCCAACAGTTACACTTGTCACGTGCACTTGAAAATTATTACCAATATGTACTATTGTTATAATAATTCTAACCTTGCAAAAATACCTAAAATTACAAAAAATTGCGAAAAAAGAAACTTTATACATATATTGTATAACATGTAAGAGAAAACCTGGGCAATGATAAATGTTTTCACCGTTATCATACTTTAGAAGTTTTTAAAATACAGATAAGGTTATTATTGTATATATTTCGAAAAAAATTATACCGTTGCTATAAATTTAGTAAAAAAAAATATAATTGCAAATATTAGTTTTCCTTATGATACTGTAAATCTATTGTAGACCTGGTGGAATATTTTTAATTTTTTTCGTGGACCGGAAAGGGTTAATATCACGATACAGCACCCATTTTCGTCTTCGGTGATGAGGTCAGGGAGAACGGGGAAGAATGTTGCTTTTCTTGCAGTATTTTGCATATGCTGAGGTTGCTGCGCTTTGTTGTGATCAGATAGCGCGTGAGAAACCCAAATGCCTTATTTTTTTTAACTTTCCCTAGTTTCTCTAGATAGCGATGAGTATTCGATCATGATGTGCCAACCTTTTTGGATAATTGATCAATGGTCATCGTCGGATCTGCTTCAATTTCCGCCTTTAGGGCTGCTTCATCCACTAGACTGCGCCGGCCACTTCGAGACTCATCTTTCAAATCGAGATTGCCCGATCTGAAATTTTCAGCGTTGGCACTTTATGTCCAGTATATCATCGTAAATCTCACAAATGGATTCCGTTGCTTCTGTTGCAGTTTTTTTTTTAATGAAACAAAAACAGCATACAGCTTCTTAAATGTATTTCCGAAGGACACGTCTGCCATTTTTTGTAGATGGGGTAGAATTGATTTTTTTTTGCTTAAAAGAAAAGTAAAGAATTGATTAATAGTAACACACGACTTTACTGGTCTATACGGACCCAAACATAACGAGTCAAAGTTGCATATTGAAAAAACGACATTAATTCCGGGATTACCTAATATATTTTTCTCATTCTTTTAAGGCAGTGTTTCCCAAACTTTTGACATGTGTACCGCTTCTATAATTTTCGTAACACCGAGTACCCCTCGTCAAAAATCAACATATATAAGTCGCTTGTTGCACAAGGCACAGCTAAAAGCCCGGCGCAGCGCATACCATAACCAAACTATTCACGTACGACACTTTAAGAAACACTGCTTTAAGGGATTCTGAATTCATTTTAATTTTAATGGTGACAATATGAGGACAACTAGACAGATTTATATCTTAAGAATTTAGATCATCAAGGTAAGGCCTGGCTGGAGTGGAAATTTATACAAATGTGTTATTTCTATGAAGAAAAACACTTGGGAAAAATGTTTTGCATTCAATGTGGGCAAATACTTGGATAAATATTTGTGCATAGTTATCTAGACCAGAATCATTGAACTTTAATATCGTCTTGTAGCAGTATTGTATCTCATGATAATATTGCAAGCTTTTTACACGATTATACATGTAATAATTATACATCAGATATCAATTGTTGATCAAAGATTTTTTAACTGGATGGCATCTCGTATCTGGTTGTAATTATTATAAAATTGGCATGCTTTTATGTAAAGGTAGAATTATTCATTTGATGACTGAAATCTCGTGATTTGCTGAATCTTATTCCAATTTTAGCATTTTCATTTCAATTTTCTGCATCTATTTTTATTTTATACAAATTTCAAACAATCTATATACTAACAGCTTAACGACCGCACGTTTTTTATAAAATTTCATCTGGCGAAAAATTCGCAAAAATTGTAATTTTACTGAATTCACTATAATTTGTAAGCAAATTGAGATATTTTTACAAAATTTAACTTTATTAGCTTCCAGAAACTTGGCCTATACGCATATCAGTGGCGTACGGTGGGTGTTGATGTAGGGTGTGCTGTAAGTGTAAATGACATTTGTTCAAAAAAGAAGATTTTTTTTAACATGAATTTTATTTTTATTTATTTGTACAATTCTTCTTGTGTTTAATTCTTCGCTTTTGTGACATGAATTTTTCTATTACACTATCGTAAAACGTTCCTTTCTGTTTTAATTCAACGAGCATCCTTTTGTTCTACATAAATTAAATTTAGACTACACAGTCTGGCCTTGTGTACTTCGATAGCTTCTTATGGGTGCGCGCCTAAAAACTATATATAATTTTTTTTATGTACCTAATATCCTAAGTCAAAAATACAAGTAAGGCAAATGTGGAAAAAAAATGTATTAAATCTGTTTAAAACATTTTATTTTCACAAATTTGTAACTACTTGGAGGTGGATTTCAAAAAAATTGTGACTATCGATTCAAAATTCTTACAACAATTCTTCTTCCGTGTGGCTGGGGTTGCTTAAATTCTAATTTTGTGACATCTAACAAATAATAGAAAAATATTGTATGTAAAAATAATAAATGTATGCTTCACTTGAGTCCGTGGGAAGATGTATTCCCATCAAAAAGATATAAAAAAAAATCTAGTATATGGATCAATTCAATAATAATTTATATTATTTTTGATAAAACAAAGTGCAAAGAACATAAATAAATCGTTAAATTTCTTATAATGTTAAGAAATATGATTTTACCTTGTTAAAATTATTTTTTTCTCGTGTTGAATCAATTCGTGCGTCAGCCGCCAGAAAAACTGAGGAATGATGGTTATGTTACGGTCTATAAATTAGATCTCTACTGCATCTTGTTGGTGGCGGATTCCCCTACATGTCACTACTTTTAAAAATTAAAAAGGGCTTTCAACGTGGTTTTTGAAGCAAATTAAGTCACTGGGAAACCGTATTCCCGCGGCCCGCGAAAGGGTTAACCAAAAGCATTTTGAAACCATGGAAGATTTCCAAGGACATCACCAGTGTTACAACTGACCCCAAATTAGAATAATTTGTGCACATAACAAATTATAAATTGTCAATTATTGGCACATTATTACACAGGTATTAGTAAAAAAACATGGCTAATTTACATTAGTATTTTATTATTGTTGAATGAAAATAAAATGGATGGTAGTCGCGGTTAATAAATAGTTTAAGCTCTTGGTGACTGGTTGAACATAGATGAAGTTATCTCCAATAGGCCGTCATACAATGTCGAGTAAGACACCTTCGTTGAGGAAGTATTATATAATTATGTGGATAGCTAAGTTTGAAGCTCATTTCACTATTTGACCTATTTACAAATCCTCTGATATCATTTACAGTGCGGTCACCCCTTTTTATTTTACCAGGTCTCTGATAGACTGAAAATTGGTGGTCATATGCTCGTAATGAACCACTCTGATATCATACGGTTGTTTGGGTCGAGCCTGGCGCATTCTCGTTATATAATCGTTATATAATGGTACATACATAGGCGGTTAGATATAATGTTCTATAGTAGAGTGCACACTATCTACGTCCATCATTGTGTGTCCCTTTTCTAGTATAATTTGTTCCACTTCTACCTACAAAAAATAAGCAAAATCAATTGATGCACTTGCCTAAACCTTATTTCTATTTTGATAGTTACACCCATCACTAATTGTGGGGTTATAATGCAAAACGTACTATTTCCAAAAATCGAACTTTTCAGTAGAGCCAAAAAACTATAGCATTACATTATGATTGAATTAATCAAAAAAAATACAATAAATTATTTTGAAATCATTGAACAGGTTAATTAGCTTGGCATTTGATAATTAGTATTTTAAATTCGTCTTTCTAATATATTTCCTGAAAATAGTGCATTTTGAAATAAAACTGTATGGAAAATAAACTGATCTTCTTTATTTGTTTTTAAATAATATAAATACAATATATTTAGGGAAAGAAGTTGGTAAGAAATGATGGAAAAATACAAATGAAATTGATTTTGACATAATAAATATATATATATATAAACAGTGCTGGCCAATTGATTCTTAATATCACGAAAAATATATCTATTTCATTTATAAATCAATATTATTTAAGTTTTAAGTGAAACTAGCTGTAAGCCCGTTGACCTCAACGGGGGGGATTTTTGTTGCATTTTTAAGTAGTCAGAAAATTTACTGGCATGAAAAATAAATTACAAACCTATTTTTTGAATAAGCCAGAAAATCTAAACAATTCTCTAAATGGATTTTTTTAGGAATACACCCAATTCTCTTGAAGAACTAAAATACACCGGGACTGCAAAACAAAATATGCAAATAGCGGATATAATAAAATATATTCATAAAAATCATCCCTGCCCTGCTGAGCTGCTATATTCAATATCGACAGCCCTGCAGTATTTATATTTCATCATTTTTAGAATAATTAAAATGTTTGAGTATAGTAACAAATATTTTTCGTAAAAGAAGAAATATACCTTGGGGCATATATCGACAGCCCTGCCCTGCAGTATTTAAATTGTATACAATATATTTTTGGAATAATTGAAATGTTTAAGTTTGCTAACAAATATATTTTTTGACGTCATCGAAAAGGCAAAATCAGGGACATTCATACGACCAACGTACGGATGGACCTTATCGACTACTAATATATAGATATTTACATTTTTCTTTTATAAACCACATGCTGACATGCCAATAGATCATTCCTAAAGAATAACAAAAAAGGTAGACCATTACTAGTGGAGATATGAATTTGAATAGGGACCGATGGGTAAATAGAGCGTTTCACGCCTCACCGAGCTTTAATTGTGTTATTACTGTAACAAAATATAATGCATTTCAAACCAAACTTTCTTTTGTCAGTCTGATTGATAGGATATTAACGGACCTTTCAAAAATATTTTCAGATAAATAAGACACATGGAATATTTTTTAAAATATTTAATATTTTGTAGAATTTCCCTTATTCTTTATAACCTCTAGAATTCGTCTAGGCATGGAATTGTGTATTTGTTTTATTATTTAAGTATTACACATATTGAATCACTTTGATTATCTCCGGAGTCGTTTTACAAAAGTGTTTGTCGAGCTTCCAGTTCATAATAGCCCACAGATTTTCTATTGGATTTTAATCCAGGCTATTCGCTGGCCCGAGACGTGATGTAATTCCAATTGTTTCTTTGTAATCTGAAGCCTAATGATTGAATTAATTGATTTGTATAAAAAAATATTTAGAGAAATATGAATTGGACTCGCAATTTTCGCTCTGTGGCACAGCGCGGAATCGTCCTGAATAGGGAATCCAATCCCGAGCCAAAATGTTGATCCCGGGATTTCGGGATTAGAATTTTTCGATCCCAGGATCAGTACATTTTTTTAAGAAATAAAAAATGACTTGGTGAAAAATAAATTAAACAATTTATTCTTTATTATATAACCAGCTGTGGGCTGCCAATACGTAAGCAAAAAGCTCTCATAATCTCAGTTATTCGCGATGTACAGGTGAACGAGTGGATTTTTTAATAACTCATAAAAAAATATGCACCATCATAATTATTAAACGAACTTAATATGCATACAGTATGTAAAAATACGCAATATAACTTAAAATAGTTTATGTCAATAGCTGAAAAAAGTATCTACCTACTTCAGACTGAAAGAGTACCTAAGAGAACACTAAATCAGCGATTTCCAACCTGGGAAGCGTGGACAAAGGGAGCCGCGAACAGCCCAAAATATGTATTTACCCTTTAAAACGTGTCTTTATTACTATATGAAATAAAGGGTGGGGAGGTGTGAAGATTTTTTTCTTTAAAGGGAAGCGCAGTAATATAAAGGTTGGAAACCACTGCACCAAGTAATTTTATTATTATTTTAAAATGTGCCCGAAATTAATACCAGAGCATCAATTGTTTCGCCATTTATTTTGTCAACGGTTTCATTGTGCAAAGAACCAATAAAATATATTTTTATATGTATCATATATGGCGACAAGTGCTTTTGTAGAAAGATCATTTTTTACAGTGAAAATAATAAGAACATCCAATAGAAATAGTCAAAGTGAGAATTGATTTTCAACTCTTGCAATAATATTAGTCGAAAAAAATTTTAGACAATATTATATGTGGTTGTTGATGACTTTAGTCGCATGAAGTCGGCGGCGCCTCTTTGATATTAATCATACTGTTCATATAGAAAGCTAACCGAAATATGTTTTACTTGACACGTGTTTTAGATTCCCTAGTCCTGAAATATCGGGTCACTAAACAACTCCGTTATCTCCTCAAAAATCGGTAATACTTCGTCAATAATTACCGATTTATATTTTATGCTGTTCATCATTCTATTGACGATCATGAAATTACCTACCCCATTGTACGTCATGCGCCCACATACAATTACAGAGGGTGGATGCTTGACAGTCCGCGGAATGCATTTACGATTATTTTGTTCACCACTCTTTCGGCGCTCCATAATGGCCTTGTTCGATAGTGAAGCCTCGAACTTTGACTCATCTGAGAAGATGAAATGTCTCTTATTATTCACAGTCCACAATCTGTGGGCTAATGCCCAATCCATACATTTTTCTTCATGGCTGCCGTCAGAAGTGGCTTTCTTTCTCTTGAACCATCTCCACAAGCCTCATGCGAATGGTTGCCTAAGATGATTGGCTCAGCTCCCCTAGAATTTTAGATGACATTAAAAATCGATTATTCGTAATAATTGATTTTATTTCTCTATAATCTCGCACAGTCGTGAATCGTTGTCGTCCTCCTCTTTGATTGCGCTCAATTTAACCAGTTTCTCTGAATTTCTTAAAAAAAACTAATACAGCCAAAGCACTGTATCCTTCACGTTTCGAAATTTTATTAATGTAAATTTTTAGTTCAGCGAAAGTCAAATTTTTTGATTTCGTCGTGATTGTCATATGCTTTAGTTAATTCATTTTTTTTAACCGTATTGACGCAACCACAATTCACACAAAACTGGTGAAACTGGTGAGAGAAACGAAACTTGTAACAGTTGAAAGTCAAATATCACTGAACAATAGAAAAAAATAGTAGGGGGTTGTAACCATTGAATTGTGAGAAAAAGAGAAACTCAAAGCTGCAATGTCGGACGGTTACTTGCGATTAACAATCAATTGGCCAGCACTGTATGTATCCTAAACAAAGAAACGATTTGCAATCAACGCGTTTGTATACGTATTGTTTTGGTCTCGACTCGTATCTGCGTGACGAATAAGTGGATAAACATCAAGTTTCATAGTTTGAGTCTTCATCATACTCATTTTCCTCAATGGTTTCTTGAACATGTCCATTAATTACATCATCGTAGAATTGTTTTGCTTCCTCGGGTACTATGAAAAATTTCATTAATTTCACGTCTATTTTTTTTGCAGGCTTTATATGACTACATATTTTTAGCTCAATAAGACAAAGGTTTTTCAATTTTTTTAGTTTCTCTGGTCACTTCTACAAATATTGGTGTTGTATTAAAAGTTGAAGCAACACCTACGCTGTTTTTTCCATTTTGAAATGTAAATTTTTTTGTTCTGTCATCTTAAATGGAAAAGCTGTTTTCAGTAATGATCTCAGTGCACTTTTGTAGTCAAAAAAAATTTGAAATCGTTTCCAAAGACTTTAACATTACAAAATTTACTTAATATATTGTAATATTCACTAGGGGAAAGAATGTTAGTTTTTTTTTCTAATTTTTTGTTCGATTCTTCCAAACGTCCTATCTCCAGGCATGTAGCTATGGCCACGGACAGGAAAAATATGTTATTTTTTATGAAACTTGCATTCCTCACTATTAATTTTATTCAGTAAGAGTCCCATCATAAACTGATTTTTGTTTTGAGCAGAACAGGAATCTGAGAACAATTTTAATATCAATGGCATATTTATATCATTATATCTATCCTCTAAAATGTTTAAAATGTTGAAGATGATAGGTTTTTTGAGTTTAATGTTTCTGGTTCTCCTGAGTTCGTGCCTTGAGGTGAGACATCACAGATTTCTATTATGTAGGGCCTTATTTTTCCTAAAATTTTCCGCTTTCGAGGGAGGTGGTATCACCTGATACATGGGGTCCATGGCAATATGCGCAGTTGATCTTTGAATGGCTTGTTTATTGTAATATCAAATGTCTGGATATAAGAAATCATTTCTGCTGGAATCATTATTTGATCAATCCACCTATAAGTAAAAAAGTTTATCACATGTTTAGCGCGGTGAGTACTGGGTGAATCCCAAATTATCAAACCTCTTTGACGACCTCGCAGAACAGTTGGCAGCATAAAATCGAGCCATTTTCTTATAACTGCTTGTGTGGGCCAAGCTTATTCACTTTCAATGACATAAATTCCTGAAACACGTTCAATTTTGTCTTTCTTTCTCTTCACAATGATAAAAGGTGGAGCTTTCTTCCCATTTAGGCGAATTGCCTAAATGTGGGTTACACATGCACTTTCGTAACCAGTGGAAAGAACGTAGATTAACGAGCTACCAACGTGATCAATTGTTATTTGTGATCCTTAGACCACTCGTTTTCCGAAAAGTTGATACCATCAACAAAAAGCTTATATGCTAGAACACATTTAACAACTTCCAGCTTAAACAATGTTATCGATCTTCTTCGAGACAGTTCATGTTGCTGAAGAAAGTGATCCAGCCAGCACGCTGATGCTTTCAATTCTTTTGGGGATATATCAAATTTGAATGCCATTGAAATGGCAAATTTTGTAATATCAGCAATGCGCACAACCAAAGCTAATGCTCTCCTGTCAGCAATCCATTCCCAAATAAAATCTTCCAGCTCGGAAAATAACTGTTTCCGACTTGATCCAATATTGAGTTTCTTCTGATTTCCCTTGACGATCTGTCCACGAAGGTTATCGTAATCTGCTCGCTATTTTTAAACTATTCGGATAACCAACATCTTCTCTGCAGAAAGCCGTAAGATTTACGCTTCATGCGTCCTCCACGATTGCTGTTTGTACTCAACGCAATAGCTCTTTCCTTTTCCACTTATTTTATTTAGGGTTAAAAAATAAATCACA
The DNA here is from genome assembly GCA_031772345.1 of Himalopsyche anomala. Classification (NCBI taxonomy): domain Eukaryota; kingdom Metazoa; phylum Arthropoda; class Insecta; order Trichoptera; family Rhyacophilidae; genus Himalopsyche; species Himalopsyche anomala. The sequence continues at coordinate 31,877,395 of CM062825.1, forward strand.
TAAAAAATGAAATTAGATAAGTGTTGATAAGACTTAAAAAATCCAAAATATACGCACATTGCATCCTGTCAATAACCGATCTCCTTGGGTACAAGGTGGGAGAGGGAAAAACTCTCTTGTCTTATATCGTTTGGATTAATGATCAGGAAAATGATTTATTTGGGCTATGGTTATTTACAAAGGAAACCAAGATCTTAGTCAGTGAAGGGTCTGTCGTAACAGATATTTTATTTAAAATTCAAGAAACACATTGATTACATAATAATTATTTATTAGCAAAGGTTACAATATTAAATATTTCCATAAGAAATATACTTGACCTGAGCTTGCTATAGCTTACTCCAAAACAGTGGAGTGATGTTTACGAAAAACATTAAAACTTATATTTATTAATATAACACCTAGTTAGTGTCTCTAAATAAAATTAATATTTTATTCATAATGCAATTCGTCCAGGAATTTATCTTTAATCGTCTAATAATGCGCTCAGCTATTTCCACTTAATAGGACCGTCGTTATTGAATAACCGCTGTTAGGCGATTATTCCTAAAGAATATTATTGTGTTCGAGATCGCCTTCACGAAGATGGACTTTATATATAAATTGAAGGAGGAATTTAAATTGGTTTACTCGATTAAGAGCCTTCACCAGTGTTCGTTTCAACACCATCTCATCGTTTTTCAATGACATAACGTCATCCACTCTGACGTTATCAATGAGTAATTCTAAGGAAATAAAAGTAAAAGATATCTACACAACATAAATGAGTTTATAGTCGCTGCCTACCTCTCTTGTCCTATACCAGTATAAAAACTACAATTAATAATACTTGACCTATAGGTGGCATTTCCCATCACTCTAGTCATTTTTCAGGTTTTATAACGCCACAAGTCTTTTTTCGCATCAAAGGTGCTTTGACCTACTCTCTCATTAAAGTTTACAACATAGGGCCTACCTTTCCTTTTCTGGTATTAATGACGTTATTATTTATTATTAAAACATTTATTTACTAATGGGAATTGTTGCTTTAAAACCTTACTAGTTAATTTTTTTAAATTAAAGAATGTACTTAACTTTTGGTCACCACAAAAGTTTTCTTCCGATCCCTCGGATCTTATGGTCACCCTACCATTTTGGTGACTTTTCTTTGTTTACATGGCGATGTATTTTTCAACAGTATTTTCATAACAAATACAATAACCTTTATAAATGCATTGTGAGACAGGACAGCAGTGTTTCTTCTAGAACGAATCGCACATCATTCTAGATACTTTTCTAATTACTAATAGAGGTCAGCTTGACCCTGTTATAGCTTAATTAAAACGGATATGAATGGATAGAACTCTTTTTATCTCATTCTATATCATCTTCACCGGACTGCAATTCCGTGAAGGGCTCCCCGAGCCTAACTAAATTAACATGTCTGGATATAACTCTTTTTATCTCAAAACATATGTATCAACAACGCACACCTGCTTATCTGATCTCACAAGGCTTTATAATTCCAGACGTCACACGTCAGTTTGAGGTATTTTTACCTCTTAAAGACTTACATGAAAAATAAACATTTAATCTTTAAACTATGATGGAATAACTCTTGGAACTTTAAGTTACAATCTATATATTAATACTCGATAATGTCCGTATGATTGCATGATTGCATGATTGCATGATTGTCCGCGATATCCCCTCCCCCTGCCCCTTCCCCCTCCCTCCTCAAAGCTCCGCTGACGCAATATTTTTATTCATACTAAAGACATATTTTCCCAATACACTGTTTATTATTTGACGAAACAAATCGCTGAAAAAAATTCATACAAAAAAACGCCGCGACCGTGGATCGAACGCAGAACTCTGGATTACCAGTCGAGCTCTCTATCAACTGAGCTAACGTCATAAATATCAAGGCGATAAAAATACATTATATAAATCAAGCATTTGAAAATGGAACGATATTTGTGATTCACAAACTGACTTCGATTGTTTTTATTCAAGATTGTGACGTCTGTCAAATATGAATGTGGTATATTTTACATAATATAGTTTCGACAGTTAAATGCAAATATTCCATGTGTGTCATATGCTGACGGCTATTAAATATTTTACTTTTTAACAGAGGGTATTTAGAATTTATCCCGATAATTTAAAAGTTTTGTATCTTTTGTTTTAAATAACGAGTAAACGAGTCTATGCTTTGGACAAGGTAAATTTATACTCAAATAGTAATATAAATAAAGTAAGCGAAATAGTTTGATAGATTGGGGTCAACGAGATTAAAATACGGCAAAGTGAGCCAAGTTAGGATGATGGGAAAAAGTGAACTGAACCCACCCTTTTTATTGCATAATTTCAATCATTTTTTCTCTAAAATACATTGTTTATGCTTTCGATGGATTCGTCGGTATCTTTGTGGAAGTTCATTTGAATATAAAATAAAAAATAACTTAGATTATTCCACGTATTGTGCTACAAACTGTGACACGTGTTTCGCCTCTTTCAAAGGCATCCTCAGACAGACTTACTTTTACTTACTGAAAGTAAGTCTGTCTGAGGATGCCTCTGAAATAGGCGAAACACGTGTCACAGTTTGTAGCACAATACGTGGAATAATCTAAGTTATTTTGTATTACTTTTTTATGCTTATTTATTGAAAAAACTTTCACATAAAATTAAAAGTTGATGACAGTTCCCACAAAAATTAATTGAAAACGTAATTGCACTTAAAAGTCAAATGGAAAAGTTTCACCATTTTTATGTTTGGTTCCCTTAAAGACTCATATATTCCTAAAAATAAGCTCCGTTTGGCGAATTAGTGAAGTTAATTTATTCTGATTAATTTGATAAATATGCATTTGATTGTAACATGGAAAATTGATAATTTTGTTTTGATAAAATGTGCAATTAATTTATACCATTTTGCATGTGAAAAATGATTATTAGCAAACTTAAACATTATTTCAAAAATTAAGTAATTTACAATTTAAAACTGCAGGGCTGTCGATATATGCGCCGAGGTCGATTTATGCTACTATGAAAAATGATTGTTAGCAAACTTGAACATTATTCCAAAGATTTAATATTTTACGAAATTTCTGTCACTACGAAAAAAATTGTCAGCAAACTTAAACATTATTCCAAAAATTAGGTAATTTACGAGGTATATTTCTGCTAATAGGAAAACTAATTGTTAGCAAACTCAACATTATTCCAAAAATTAAATAATTTACAATTTAAATACTACAGGGCATGCTGTCGATATATGGCCCGAGATATATTTATTTTATTTTTAGAATTTCTGGCTTATTCAATAAATAGGTTTGTAATTTTCTGACTTCTTAAAAATGCAACAAAAATCCCCCCGTTGAGGTCAACGGGCTTACAGCTAGTTTACTCTTAATTGTAAACAAAGGTATACAGTTCTCACAAATAAACGTTATCCAATCATTTAATATACCTTATTAATTAAGCACTTAACTTAGGTAATGGAGGGAGGTGCTAACTGTAATTGTTTGTTTAATATCACTTATTAAAATGTATATTGTTTTTACCTTTAAACATGTACTTCCGCACGTAAAGGATTAAACATACCTTACAGGTCGATGCACTTTATTGAATGGAGATTTTTACACATTTGTTTACTATGTCACTTAAATGTTATGACTTAGTTATATTATACTTTGCGCGGTTGATTTGAAAATCATATCTATTATTAACTCTTTCTCGAATGTTCAGTATGAAATTTTCTTCTTCTTTGGCCATGTTCGCTCCCTATGTGGAGCATATGGCCGCCACGCGGCACCTCCATGTTTCCCTGTCTCCCGCCAATTGCTTTGCTTCCTCCCATGACATGCCAGCATCCCTCAGTTCCGCCAAATACATCCTATGGATAGTACCCGACGGACGTCCGGGACGCCGGAATCCCAACGGTCGAAAGAAAAGGCACGCAGGATTGAGGCTTTCCGGAGGCATCTGCAGCACGTGACCCAGCCAGTTCCAACATCTCTCCATAACCACTGACGTGACGGGACGTTGTCTTGTACGCTCCCTTATCTCTGAATTCCTTACAAAATCAAACCACTTCACCCCCATTATCCGGTGCAAGCATCTGTTCTCGAAGCTCAGTATACGGTTTTTCTGAGTCTTCGTCAGGTGCCATGTTTTGCAACCGTAAAGCAGTATCGGCAGAATGCAAGCGTTGAATAAGTGGCATTTGTTTTTAATCGAGTACAGCTTTTTTTTTTAAATGAAAAAAGGATGAAATTTTGCACTAGTTTATTACTTATTTCTCAAACTTTTATTAACGTATTTCTCTTTATTCACTAGTTTGTCTTCCGTTGCCTTGCGCTATTATTGTAAAATGTTTTCGGATCTATGACTAGACCGCGTGTCTATCACCCTCGGATTATTACAGTGATTTTAGTTGTCCATATTAGAGCAACCGGGAAATAACTGTTCCGAAAGAATTTGAAGACCGATTTCCCGGAGGAATTTTAAGACTGAATTATCTACATCTTAGATGAAAAACTAGTACCTTTCCATATTGGAGAAAACTGGGAACTAATTCGTTCCAGAGAATTTGACTGTTCTCGATGAACTTTGGAGACTGAATTCATTACATTGTAGATGAAAAACTAGTACTTTTCATATTGGAGAAAACTGGGAACTAATTGTTCCAGAGAACGACTGTTCTCGAAGGGATTTGAGGACTGAATTATCTACATCCTTGATGAGAAATTCGTACTTTCCATATTGGAGAAAACGGGAACTAATTTGTTCCAGAGAGAGCTGACTGCTCTCGAAAGGATCCGAGGACTGACTGAATTGTATCTTAAATGACCCGTTTATATAATCATTTATAAAACTTCTTTACCGAGTACATTAACTTGGTATTGGAAAAATATTATGAGCGTTTCTCGCTTTACCGTGTCAGCGATAATGTGAATCATGGCTTTGTTATTTTGCAACTAACAAGGTACACTAGGTGTATGCATGCATACTTTGTATACACCTACATAATATAAATTCGTAATTAAAATAAAATTATATAATACAACAATTTATTGGCTTTATAGAGTTTATTATTAAATTGTTTTTTTTTTTTTGGTATAATGATTTTTCAGAATTAAAATATGCTCTCATGAAACAAATCATATCAATACTTTCGTCTTTTAGACTTGACCTGAATTTTGTACATATTTGTCCCACAGATGAAAACGCTCTTTCTGATTCAATACTAGTTAATTGGCAAGTCATCAGATGTTGAAATGCAATGTTCAAATATTTGCCACGATTTTTTTCGAGTTCCAAATATGACATTTCTCTCTGCATAATATTGTTTATATTCTTTTTCGGTTTATCCACTTTATTTTTGTTGTTTATTTTTATACTTCTGTTATTTATTGCTAATTTAAACACTTTTAGGGTGTTCACTGTCAATACTTGGTGGAAAGGCATTATATTAATAAAAACACAATAATCCTTTGTACTTCATTCCACTTTATTTAATATGTCAGGACCGGTTTCGCTCATTACGAGCATCGTCAACTGATAAGAAATATAATTTAACAGTGCTATTTATACAAAAATGAACAGTTATAAACAACAATTGGCATTGAAAAGAAAATACCAATTACATTAAAAGTGATTCTAAAATAGCACAAAATTAAAATGTTTAACACATCTAACATATAATTAAAAAGTCATCTCAGATTAATAAATTTAGAATGGGAATTGAAAGTAATTACAAACATAATTAAAATTTGGGAATTCTTTGACAGATGATTTTGATTTTGTTTAAGTATATACACTTACCAACTACTTGGAAGAGGGGAAATTTTCTTAACTATCATTAAGCCTATTCACTATATTATTGTCATTATTAATGTCATTATTTTTATTGTATCACTTTGTCAAAGAATTCCCAAATTTTAATTATGTTTGTAATTACTTTCAATTCCCATTCTAAATTTATTAATCTGAGATGACTTTTTAATTATATGTTAGATGTGTTAAACATTTTAATTTTGTGCTATTTTAGAATCACTTTTAATGTAATTGGTATTTTCTTTTCAATGCCAATTGTTGTTTATAACTGTTCATTTTTGTATAAATAGCACTGTTAAATTATATTTCTTATCAGTTGACGATGCTCGTAATGAGCGAAACCGGTCCTGACATATTAAATAAAGTGGAATGAAGTACAAAGGATTATTGTGTTTTTATTAAGCTAATTTAAACGTTTCCTCCAGTCTTAATATCTCATCTTCTCTGTCTTTTTGTTCAGAAATTTTACTCTCATCCCTTGAAAATTCATGCTCAGTTATATCTATGATTTTCGCCATTATTGTAATTTTATTTGTTTTATTAAATACTAGCTGACCAGGCGAACTTCGTACCGCCTCAGAATCAATAAATGTTGTGTTAACTTGATAACTTGAAGCATGATGACTACCAAGCCAACCTTTAGTTGTAAATTGTGCGGTGGCAAGCTAGGCAGACCCAATGAGCTTAAAAATTCAGTTGGATAGTTGCTTGCTTCGCTTCCCACATATGATGTCATCTATTTGGTCTGGTCGAATTCTTTCAACTAACCAAATAAGAATGTGTGCATGCGGCAAGCTTCGTTTTTGCCATTCAATTGAATACATCCAGCATTGAGTATCCCCAAAGACGCGATGCTTAACAATGTAGTTCATCAGCGATCGGATTTTTTGTTAGAAGACATGTGCGGTGATGTCGTGCTGATCACTTGATGTTTGTCCGGGAAGCAGCAGTTGAAAACTTTCTATCCATTTCGGATTGCACGTAAAGGTAATGAATAGATCTGGACGACCGTAATGATGAACATATGTCATTACATCTTGCGCATATTCATGATGCGGATTGCCAATGAACGTGGCCGGTAAAATAGTCAATCGACCAACATTCGCTGAATCTCCTTCGGTGCTGATTGCATCGCATAAAAGAATATTCTCCTCCGAACGCAGTTTGGCTTGATTCAATCTAATGAAAATGAGGTGCTCTGTTTCGATTTTGACGTACATGTCGATGCAATATTTCTGAAACAATCGACGAAATCGCAGCAAATAGTTGTCAGTATTTTGACGAATCATCAAGCGAAATGCGTAATAATTCATCGTGCTAACCTTTTTAGTAGTTTCCTCACCTGAAATGAAATTAGTGAAATTATTGTCATGTTGAAATGAAAATTATGGTTTCGATACTCACCGCTCAATGAATTTATTATCTTGATATTGAAGTGATATCCATTGTCTCCTTGCCAAAACATTAGCAGGTATTGCAATGCATCGTATAAATGGTGTGTTTCGTATATTCGTTGCAGTTGTCCAGTGTCATGACTTGTATGCACAATATCGCGTGTTTCCAAATTTTCACCAACAATCGCAATTGCGACTTAACCTATTGTTGGAGCGTTAAATTGGCGTTCGTGTGTTCCAGCGGGTCGTTTATCCGCTCTGATCATGACTTTGTAGTCATCACTCGGCATGCGATCCAACGTAGTTTTGAACAACTGAACCAATTCATGATGTTCATGAAGTAATTGCTGCAGATTTTGAAGGATTGCTCTTTTCATTGCAGTATTAATCGTTTGACGCCGATCAAGTTGTTCCTCCATATTGCCCGAGAAGTATTTATGAATTTATGATGTGCGTCTTCAAGCGGTTGCAATGATCCAATGGGCCTCGTCGCTAAAAATGATTTTTTTGGCGAAATTTAGGTCATCTTCCAACTGCTCCAGAGCCTAATCAGCAAATACACAGCGTTTTCTATTAAGTTCCTGTGTTAGTTGGATTTTATACGGGTGCAGACCCAAGTCCCGACGCAAAATTTGCCAAGTTGAAGTCACAGAAAGTAGCAGGCTGTTTTGGCAAGGTAAGTGGAGGTGGGCCAAGTAGCTTTCTTACTACAGAAATTCTGAAATCGTACAGGGACTTCCTTGGGTTTGCAAAATTGTAAAGGTAATGAGCATTCAGAAGCAAGTGATTGCCCATTTTTGTACCACCTAAGAGTTTTCCATTGAACGAATAATAAGCCAGCATCTGATCATGGTAGTCGATTCCACTCATAATGATTGTATTCTATTACCATTCTAGGTTTTTTGGATGCTTTCCCAAATTTGTTAGTCGTGTCTGTTATGTCGCCGTCGATTTCTGATGATACGGTTATAACTTCTTGACGGTCTTTCCATTTTGTTACGCGAACTTCCATATCCGTGTATTGACTAAAACTTTCACCAATTTTAAGTTTTTTTATTGACAACCATGGCAGGATTGCCTTTTCTGTTGCTCCTTATAGAGTTCTTGTGACAAACGTCTTATCTTTGAGTACATCTTCGGTCATTGTGACACTTTTATAATATGAGAACAGAATGACCGATTCCTGTTTTACCTTCAATTAATTTCTTTACAACGTTTTTGGTGTGGTCCTTTCCTCCCAATTTTTCATCTGCTGATCCACCATAAACAATAAGCTTTAGGGCCAAGCGGCCAGACTCCTGAGCATGTAAAGCTTTATACCGTATCAGTAAAAACACAATATTCTTTTGTACTTTATTCCATTTTTTTAAAAAGGTCAGGACTGGTTTCGCTCATTTCGAGCATTGTCAACTGATAAGAAAAATATATAAACAGTGCTATTATACAAATTAAATTACCCATACCTCGCTTTACGGCCTAGATACGTTCCACGAAACTTGGCCGCAAAGCGAAATGCCGTGTAAGGAATCAATTATTCTAATACAAATTCATACAAATTCAATGGGATCGGTTCCAAATTTTTTAAATATGTAACATGGTTTATCATTCAAAATGCATTTTATCTTTTTATTTCATTTAAATCAAAAATACATGAAACAAAAATGAAACAACTTCATGTTACATAAAATATGTGTATGTATATGTTACACCGAATCGGTGAAATTGCCTATTTCACGGAGTCGGCAGAAATTTTGCTGAATGCGTGAATTCGGCAAGCCCGTTGCCTATTGCACGCATTCGGTAATATTTCTGCCGACTGAGTGAATTCGCCAGGGTGTATAATTATTGTCTATGGTCAGTGTATAAATTCTTTAACTGTCAACATGACAGTTGAAAAAATAATTTTGACACAGAAGTCAAATTTAGCTTGGCTGTAATATTGTCATTATTGTTTTTGATTGTGAATGCAGAATGATGACGCGTTTTGAAAAGATTATTTCTATACCATGTTCCAACCATTTTTCACGAACTAACTAAAAGGGCCAATCTTCATATTATTAATAACGCTTAATGCGGATCTTGCCGTGGAATTCGCCTAATGATAACGGTATTTTGAATAGCACATTTTCGAAATGTCGTTCTATCCAATGAGAGCGGATTATTTTAAGCCGCGCGTGAATGTTCTGATATCTTCCCGTTTGAAAAATCGATATTTCTTGGTGTAGAGCTGAAGTATTCTATCACCATGGATCATAATATTCGAAAATTTTCGAATAATCAAAGACTTTAATTCGATTATTGTAAACTATGATTATAGGGCTATCGAAATGAATCGTTGGATCGTGTGAGTCGAGTGAGAGCAATATTCTTTGGAGCTGATTTGATCAATTGAATCATAATGATTAAATCTTTTCACGTCTGACCTTGTAAATCTTTTTGAATTCTTTAATACATTAATAATGTTTGAATTATGATATGGATTTATCATAGAATAATATTTTGCTCTTTTTCATATAATACATTTGGATAAAATGTGCAATTGATTTTTTATTGAAAAATTGCATTTGATTTTTATATATTTTGACTGTCTTCCATACTAGATAAAATATATTATAAATATAATTTTATGTGAGATTATAATTGTGTGAGAATATATTTTGAATATTTTTCATACATCTGGATAAAATTTGCAATTAATTTCGATTATCCTACATGTGATACGGATTCTCAAAAATTTTAGAGTCAACACCCCCGCCCTCTGTTTTTATGATTTTTGTCATCCTATAATAATTATAGGATGACAAAAATCATATAAATACTATGTAACACGGTTTCTCAATATTTTATTAGTCGACATTCTCCACTGTCTTGTTACTGTCATAGTGGAATGACACACTATTCTTTTGTTAATAAAAATATCATAACATTTCTTTTTACCATGGGTCGAATTTTTGTTTCTTAATTTAAATTTGGTTCAGTTGTAATTTTTTATTATTTACAGTGAAATCCTGTTTAAGCACGTCCAGAATTCACGTTTTCCGATATTTGCGTATTTTTTTACAACCCCAATTATTTTAATTCTTAAAGAGGTCTGGGTGTATTCTTAAAAACCATTTAGAGAATTAATTAAGCTAAAACCTTCTGGCTTATTCAATAAATAAGTTTGCATTTGATTTTCCACGCCAGTAAATATTTGATTTATCAAAAATGCAAAAAAATCACCCCGTTGAGGGCAACGGGCTTACAGCTTGTACATTATAGAAACGTCACCCGTTGAGGTTATGTTGTACAGTGCTGTGTCCGAACGAACGTTATTTGATTTTATTGGATGCAAAAATGCGAGTAAATTTAATTTCTAATTTTTATAAGCTTTTTACAATTAAAAAATAATTATTTTATCATCACTGTGACAGCTTATTCTTATACCATAGATAGTTCCAATATAACTTATTATGGTCTATGGTTTATTTTGACAACTGTCACAAAGGGAGACATTCCAAAGTCGAAAATAGATCTCTAAAATGACGCCCGATGAGTTGATGTCGACGAGTGCTGACTATCATATTACAGTTTTAACTTATTTGCAAGTTGTATGGAGATGAACGACATTGTAATTACATAATTAACAATATGCTTTTATATGCTATGAAATGACATTTGGTTTAGTTGCAAAAAACACCGCCAGAGCGCTGTGATCATAGACAACCTACAAAGTTTCTATGAATCTACCTGCTGAATGCATGAAATAAGCAAAAGATTTTATGCCAAATTCACGCAGTCGGCAGAAATTTTACCGAATGCGTGAAATAGGCAACGGGCTTACCGATTTCACGCATTCAGCAAAATGTCTGCCGACTGCGTGAAATAGGCAATTTCACCGATTCGGTGTAACATATACATACATCATTTTTTTTAAAAATGGCTTTAATCTGAAGACAATGAAGAAATGGTAACCTGCAGATCACTGTCAACATCATTTTTCTCCGGTAAGGAAGGGCCTGGCTTAAAAAAATTGTCCCAACATTGTTTGTCTTGCCTTCTTGTCTATTTCCTTCTTCAGTGATTTATAACAGCTAATGGCTGAGTTAATTCCAGTTCACACACTGAATAACGCTCGTAAACGCTCGCATTGAGATTACGCTTGCGCAAGATTGACATGAGGCAAAAAAAAGTTTTTTTTGCCTTTATAGCGAAACATTTTAGGCTGAAAATCGAAAACGTGCCTTAATTGAAGAGAGCCGTTATAGCGAAATGCTGTATAAAAAGCGGCTGTATAGCGAGGTATGGGTGTATAAGTGACTATAATTACACAAAATTAAAAAGTTTAACACTTATACCATATAATTAAAAATCATCAAAGATTAATAAATTTTAAGTGGTGACTGATGGTAATTACATATAAACATAATTAAAATTTGGGAAATTTTTAACAAAGTAAAATTCTACATTACTAAATAAATAACTTAATGATAATATTGTATTTTTCCTGCTTCCAAGTAATACGTATGTGTACTTCAACAAAATCGACAGCCATGAAGATTCTGAAAAAGACTTTATACCAGTGGTTCTTAACGGGGGCGGTACTGCCCCCCTGGTGGGCGTTTCAAAGTCTGAGTGGGCGTTTTTAATTTTTCAGAATTTGGGGGGGCGCTATTATTAAAATGTTAATATGACTTACATGGCAATAAATGGCATTTTGGGAGGCGGTAGATTATTTATTTCCGCTAAAGGTACGATTCTTATACTTTGCTTTTTTGGCTTTTATATATTGCCGAACGAATAGCCGGCCGCGCCACAAAACCAACGATTCATAGACTGATAATTTTTTTTTCGGCAATTATATTATTCATTCTTTCATTGAATAAATCAATCAAAGGTTGTATTTTTCCTATACTTGAACCGTCTTCATCGTTGCAACTAAAATGCGAAGCTCTCAAAATCAATAAAAACCTGTCCCGGGACAAAAACTGTGACAACATGTTTATATTGAAAAGGTAATCTTTTTCCAGTAGTCATTTAGACCAGTGTTTCCCAACCTGGGTCTGCAGGTTTTTCGCGGGGATCTGTGAAAATTTTCATTCTTTCAACATTCTTTGTGATGAAACATGTTGACACACCCCGCTCTCCTAAAGTAGAATTTGAGAGAGAAAAAAAAAATAATCTCTCTCGCCTCCGACTTGTCGGATTTGGTATGAACAGGTGGTCTCAAAAAGGTATGCCAATTTCTATGGGATTTTAGGGAAACCTAAAACTACAAAATGTACCAATGAAATAAAACTTCTCAATCAAGATCAAGTTATTAAATGTAAACATTTATTCTGGTCTACCTACATGTCATTACAACTTAATACAAATATGGTAGGTATACAAAAATATTTAAAACAATTCAAGTTACAAACACAAAAGAATTGAAAAATTATAAAGTCCATCTGCGATAATGAAGTTACCTATTATTTCGCTCCAAGCGTTATATTATACTTCATTCAAAATCGAAGTGTAATCGATAACAGATAATCTTTAAGAACACAATTTTAGTGCAATAGTAATAATAGGTAATCTAAAAACAAATTCAATATTTTAATAGTATGAATTTAAAATGAGGATTTATGTATGCAATGATTTCTGATTCAGTATTTTAACAGTACGTAATCAAACAAAGTTTCTTATATATAAGGTTTCTTACTTCTAATATTAAAAGTAAATAATTAAATGCAAGTTGTTTATATAAGAATGAATACAAAGATAATGATTTATATTTATTAATTCTAATAGTCGTTAGTTGTTTCAAGCAGGGCGCGGTGCTTAGGGAAGGGTGGGGAACCTTGCTAAGGAACCACCCACTATTCCTGGCCAATTCATTTCAAAACCTCTTAATCTACGTTCGGATAAAAGTCCTTTGACTTACGTATAGCAAATACGCTCCACCAGCTTTTCGGCGACTTTTTCTAAAGTCACTAGCCAACTTCGGCTAAAACAAAATCGCCCCCGTCCAGGTCCCAGACCCGGGCGTGGCAAACCCTGTCGGGTATTTGGTACATGAAATTTTTGACACTAACAAATATTACGTTGATTACTCGTATATATATTTTTCACGGCGCTTTACTTGAAATTCAACAACAGAAGAAAGCTTTTTGGTTTTAACTAACCATGGTTCTCAAACAAAGAAAAATGTATCTCAACCAGTCCTCGAAAAATTCTAAATATCGGAGCTTTCCTACATGTAGCTCCAAACTAACTATAACTACATACATCCTATACTCAGTCCTCAATAAAATATAGTGACGGAAGACCTATTCTATTTGCTCTAAAAAAAATAACTTGCCTTTACAATCTCGTAAGGAGAGATATTATTTAAAAATTAACCGTATATTTTGACAATACTAACTTAAAATATTCTCACCAAAACAACGGTAAGATTTCTCAATACTATCGTGTTCGAACAAATTACTACGGGGAACCGAAATTAAAAAAAAACAAAGTCACCCACTGTGCATGGGGGTCTTGACTGCAGGCGTTTGTTAAACGCGTGCCACAAATTGTCCCGTTACTTGGGATTTGACCGTCAGCTGGCTGAATGATATCTTTGCAAACTTAAGTCTTCGATACCGAATTTATGGAAACAAAAGAAAATTACTTGAACAGTTTATAATTAATTACTCACGGTTTCCTTTGTAGTGATGCTCGCTCTGGGCCTCTGGTTTCTTTATCTTAATTTGATTCTAATATACCTGTCGTGAATTTTATTTATTTAATTAAAACGAGAGAAGTTAGAAAGAAAACCAACGCGATCACAATAAACAGCTGGGACACCAGAGCGGCTACTTTTTACAAATGCGAGTTAGTTTCTGTTAACTTGAATTGAATTTTATGTTTAAAATTAAATGAAATCAAGGGGGTGCCCGACGCACCCCATACAAATTATATTCTACAAAGTTACATGTTGGCAAGCTGAAGGATTAAAATCGAGAGAGTGAGTGAGTGAATGAGTCCTGTGACTTCTTTGTTTGCCTTTTTATATTGATGCTATCCGCTTTTTCGAATTCCTCCGCGGACCTATTTCTTTTTAAAATCAAATCCGATTGGTTATGTCGTCATGTTTACTGATTTCCACCCTAAGCAATTTGTGCATTTTACAGCTAGTTTGGCTGTCACGCCAAATGAATCTATGGAATGTCCTTTATTCGTGTGTGACCGTTCTGTACTTTGTATGCAAGTCGATTTAAGACAAAAGATATCGGAATGTAGGACTCATAAAAAACCGGCTTATATCAATGTGAAATAAAAGATTTTCGGGGGTCCGCAGAGTATTGTTTTCAGATTTAGGGGTCCCCGATGCATAGGCTGTCGAATAATCGTAGCAGAAGAAGCAGTAGAATCATACAATGATCACTGTTTCATTGTATTTCTTATCAGTTGACAATGCTCACCATGAGCGAAACTGGTCCTGATCCAATAAATTTTATGTGGAAAAAGTACCAAAAATGTTCTATTACAATGTTTTTATTTTTAATGTTTGCCTTAGAAAGCTTCTTTTAAAGCTACTTAAAAAGTCTTTAACATCCTTGTAAGTCACTTGCTTTACCAATCTTGAAAACAAAATACATCTAAGTATCTTTTTGTGTGTTCATTGTAGCATTATGCATGTTATCGACCTCCATATAGCTATGACCACTCTCTAAGAACTCATGTTCTATAACATCTAAATGGGTTGACTGTACAAGATGTAGGAAAAGTGCAGCGACATGAACATCTCTGTTCCGCCTACCCCAAATTTTGGAATGTAAAACGATAAGTTTAACTTATTTATTTATTGACTTGGCATTTACTTGGTAGAACTTCGATATAATAGGGTAAAAATAGCAACGTATTTAGTTCTACAGTTTTTATGTTTATTAGTTGATAGCTATTTTGGCTTTTTCCGCTATCGAGTTCTGACGATGGTGAAAGCCGAAATAACTAGAAACTAATAAATATAAAAACTGTAGAACCAATTACGTTGCTATTTTTACGCTATCATATGTTTAACCGTTATCGGAATTTCTTTTTTAATGTGCATGGCTAAACATGTGCCAATTTCACAAGTTCCTCTTTTTCCGTCTATCTCACTCCAAGCGTAACGCTACTCTTTATTTGGATGAGTGAGTACCTTCATAAATTGTTAAATTGAACATATTTCATTTTCTTAAATATTACATCAGAGATGCTCTCGACAAAGGGATCTGCAAAGCGTGTCAAAAGTGTTACTTTCGACAAGTGCATTGTTTTTATTGTTTCTTTTCAATTGTTCAGCAGCGTCTTTCCTTTCAATATGCATCCGGCAATCGTCTTCTAAGAGAAGTTTCTCTTCATCTGATGCTTGTGCATACCTCAAGCATGTGACACATTGGTCCTTTTGTGCTCGAAAGAAACTTAAATTAAAACTTCGGCACTGACTGGAATTTTATTATTTTCTTTCCAATAACGAATGTATTGATCATACAATTTTGATATAGACAAATTACCATCCAAATATTACCTGTTTGATGATGTCCTTGTATAGTGACTCTCCATCTTCGTATATCTTTCAATGTGGCGTTTAACAAAATTCACATTGTCTGTTTTTGTTTTGTTTGGTGGGCTTTTGTGCCCTCTCATATCACTTCCGTCAAATCCACCTTCATCATTACGTGCCCTGAAAGCATTCTTAACCACTGTGTTGGAGATGCAAAGGGTTTTGAGAAAGATATTTTGACAAACCCTTATTCTTATATCATTACAAACAAAATGATATAATTTCGCATTTGTACGTGGTAGTTCTCTAGTGATACGAACCCTCTGTGGTTTTGGAGTGTCGAGTTATCAGAATAAAGTCTATTTTCCTCTCAGAGGTTCTTAATCGCCAATAAGTTTCGCAAATATAACCAAAATAACATTGACGATATGTAAAACCACTAGTCATACTAATGGTTGATTTGAGAAGAAACCATTTTTCTTATTTTTCTCAATAACTGCACAGTCGCTATCAACTTCCATATATGAATGCCCAGAGACCATTAGTTTGTATTATATAATGTCTATATTCCTGAAGGACGGCAGATAACATTTTTGTGATGTGAAAATTACTTGTCGAACCATTGCAAAGGTTGCACAAATGTTTGCACACACATGAGACTGGTTTGTTTCGTGGCCAGTTTTGCCCTTATGTCACGTGTAGCATGTAACTTTGCGAGTCGCATTGTCATGAATTGTAAGATAAATTAATGTTCACAACTGCCTTTTATAAAAAGTCCCATACGATGCCAGTGCTGGTGCTGGCAGACTGTTGTAAAAAAATGAAACCTTTCAGTGATATGTCGTCTTTAGTTATCATGCTTCTTTTTTAAATGTTTTTCGTCTGCCTTCGACTAAATTCAATTTGTCACTTTCATATCAATTTTTCTTTTTATAGCTTAATTTTTTGATGTTGGATTTTTGACATTTAATTTTGTGGTACTATTTAACTATAATATCAAATAGATACTGGATTGCCACATTCCGTAAATTGTTATCTCAGAGGCGTTCGGCTACCCAGTTTGTCAAAGGTGCAAATATTCGCGGGGCTGCCGATAGTCCAAATGGAAATAGAGAAATTCTCCTTGAAAGCAAAGGCGGAAAAACCGTCTGTGACGTTTGGGGATAGTATGCCTGATGCAGGTCTATCTTGATCATCCAATCTTTCCTCTGCAGAAATTGTAAAACTCAATTGTGATTGAATAGTCTCAAGGGTTTTGAGCTTAAAAGCTCGTTTAAGATTCTCAAGTTGAACACAGGATGTTGTCCACCATCTCTTCTTCCATCGCGTCTTCACTAAGAACAACTGTGAGAGGTAACTCGATGTTCTGTCGGCCCTTTCTTACTTTCCTACTTGCTTTAAAGTACTCACCTGGGTCCACATGTCGTCTGTCATTAGAGTCTGCACTACTTGCAGCAGTTTGGCCGTTGGTAGAAGTAGAAACCTTGGAGCAGGGACCGGCTCTTGAAAGGGCAACCTATGGTTTTTGGATAAAGGTCCTGCCTTTGTCTTGGACTGCTGAGACTTTTGTGTTTTAGCTCTAGTGATTTTTTTTATGTCCTCGACCTTCTGCAGGTACGCAGTTAATTTATCCTCATCAAAAAGAGACTCCACACTTGGTGGAACCTTTGTTAGCTCTTCCCTAATGTGTGCCTCTTTTACTCTGGCTAACGGTAGGTTTCGACCGTGTTAGACCTGCTCTGCCCTTTTCCCACAGACAATGATAATGATATTGTCTGATACCATGTGGTGGGTCGATTCTTCTCCAAATTGACCTAATATTGTCTTGAATAACTCCAAAGGGGTTGGAGCGACCGTTGTTTTTGTGGCCCAATCTACAATTAACTGTAACCCGTCCTGCTACGCCTCCTGCTGTGTCAGTAATGCATTCGACATAGCTGCAAAGGTTCTTTTGGTCAATTGTGATGTCATGGGTCCTTGATTGTACTGACGCAACTTTTCATTCACTTCAAGATTCGTGAATACCAGTGTAGCCATGTATTTTTTCTGGGTCTCCGAATCTTTGGCCGGAAACAATTTCAAGCGTAAAATAAAATTGTAGTTACCTTTTTCCTCGGATCACACTTTCAGCTAAATGGCTGATTTGTGTTTGTATAAAAAGTATGTATGTATTAGTATTAATGGCTTTTTTTAGAAATGTGTTAGATTTAAGTTTGTGTGCAATTAATGTTACCTTTCAATAAAAAAAATTATAATGATGCTTTGTTTTTTATTTTTCCTCATTATTATTTTATTTGAATATATGGGTGAGGTTTGAAAAAGGAATTATTTGTCAAAATAAATTTCAATACTGGTATATTTATTATACTAAACATTTATGTTACATATAAAGTAAACATATGTTTTATTAATTTGATAAACTATTTCATGCTTCTATTCGTGACAAAATATCAAGTGATTCCTTTTTGTCGAACTACCAATATGTGGGAGTGCAGGAAAAAAGGTGTTAAGAGTAAGTATCTGTTACCCTTAATCGTCACGTTGGGTAAACAATGTTTTATCTGAAAAAAACTAAAGCTCTGCAGGAGATTTTGCAGGCAACTTACGATTTTAGAAAATGTAACTTTTTGTAGAAACAATATTTTAGATTAAGAGTAAATTTTTTAGAAGTATTAATGTAATCAGAATTAAATGCTTTTTACATGTAAGTTTTTTTTAATACTGTAATTATAAGCATATTAAGAATATAATTTAAGATTTCGACAGAAGGTGCTTGGTGGAATTTCAATATTTAATTTGAATCTTTCAAATTATGTATATATTCAAGTTATATTCCGGGTTTTGCCTTTCGGTATCTTCAAGTGTTTTGAG
This sequence comes from Himalopsyche anomala, assembly GCA_031772345.1. NCBI lineage: Eukaryota > Metazoa > Arthropoda > Insecta > Trichoptera > Rhyacophilidae > Himalopsyche > Himalopsyche anomala. The sequence goes on from CM062825.1 coordinate 31,895,974, forward strand.
TGAATGGATGAACTTGAATTGATGCTCAGTAAATAAATGTATCGTGTTTACATAAAATAAATGTAAATAAACATAAAAATAAATAAGCTTAAAGCCATTGCTGGCGAAATTGATTAACCCATGTGAATGCCTACAGATTTGAATGGAGAGTAATTTCAAGAATTATATTTATTTTTGTTTGCTGAAAGATTTATGGTTATATTTATTTTGTTTGTTGGTAGATTTATAATTGTGATGTGCTGCTAAAATTTTATCAACTGGCTCGCACCTTGATAAGCACCAACATCCATTTTTTTTTCAAATTGAAAAAAAATATATGTTACAAAATTATTTATTTTCATTACATAATTTATACATGACATAAATTCATTCCAAGAAGTGTTTTGATTTTCATTCAAAAACTAAACCGTGACGGGTTACACATCTGCTGTGTGATGGTGATTTCTGAGAAACGAATGGTGTGGAATCCTATGAAGTCAGTGGCGATCCTATCAAATTAATGCTCATTAAGTTTGGTATATGTCGAATTCTTAAATTTGCCTCTTTATGAACAAATAGTATTCATTAACGAAAATCCTCGTTCCGCCTCTGCAGAGATTATTTCAGTTATATTTTTAGCTTTTCTGATTGTTTTAATTATATAAGAAGATATAAAATCACGGAGAAATTGCTGACAAAAAGATTCTCAAGCAGGACACCATAGATACAATATTCAAATTGTGATTGCGGTGATGACATCAGATTAATAACAATACTTGTATTAAAAAAAATACAATTTTCATTTTTACTACTTCCACTTCTATTTGGACCAGTTTCGCTCGTGACGAGCATTGCCTACTGAAAGTATACTAATCTATACCTACTGATAAGAAATACAATTTTACAGTGTAATTTAAAAAAAAATAAAACAATACTTGTATCTTAGGAACGGATCGCCATGGTAACTGTTTATTTGAAGCAGTAGGAAACACTCGACAGTCGTTTGGCTTTCACAGTTACTTTGATTTTAATATTTATTCTTGCTATTATTTATAAATTAAAATGGTAATCCTGGTAGTCAAAAGAGGTGATGTGGCCGAGTTCCTTTACCCTACTTTTGTCAGTGAGAGTGTTGATAAAGTTATCAGGGAATGTACCGAGATATACAATGGAAGATTGAAGGTTCATCGAATATGCTACGGTACGAAATTGTACAATACTATACGTTGAGAACTATACAGAATACATTAACACAAATTTCTTAGTCTTTATTGTATAATAAATATTTTTGTATAAAAAATGTCAATTTTTTTTTTTATTCGAGACCGTCAATCCATCTGAAACACTAGTGGGTGCGATGTACAAAACACCTGGCCCATGTCACCAGAGCGTAATTATTTATAATTTAGGATTTCACCTAAGGGGTGCTTGATAAAATTTTCATATCAAATATGAATTTTTAAAATTCTGTATATTTCCATTCGTTTAATCCTTAATGACAGGGTGAATTAGGAAGGTTTGTCTTTATCTAAGTGTAAAAGTGTATCGAAACAGCACTGGTTGTCAAACTGTGTCGAAACAAAATATTTATAGAAATTGTCGACGATTTTATTATCCCCCTTAAACTCTTTATGGAATTTGTTTTATGTGAATTTGGAGTTTCGCTAAATAGGATACCAAAAATATATTTTTTCACATCCTTTAAATCATCTTTAGGTCTATGTTAGGAACTATCTGAATGGAATGTTTATTTTTTAAAGTATTCAAATAATGTATTTGAATATTATGTTCTTTATACAAAAAGAATGATTTTAATAAAGTATATTGAGATATCAGGTGAGCAAATTAATAATGAATCAAAAATGTTTTACAATACATATCCATAATTTAAATAAATATTCCACCTTATGTTGTATTTTTAATATAAAATTTGTTCTGACCGAATGTTGAAATTATAACAGAAACGGAAGAACTGTCCAAATATGGCACCGCACTCCCTCCAGAAATGGCCGGTCTCACTGAAGAGCAAGTGTCTGAACTAGGGCTCCACGATGATTGGGCGCAAAAGTGTGCTCCTTCAGGTTGGGTTCAAAATGTTGACCCGCTGGGCCGCCGGTGTGGGCGTCAACCGCCAGAGCGGCTAGCCAAAGTTATGACTGTCGCCATTGAAACCGCACGGGATTCCATTTCCAAGGTTTCACTTTGTCTTATTTTTAACTAACTAATTCCATACCACAATGTCACGTCTCTTTTTACAAAAAATATAAAATAATATTTTACGTGCTGTAAATTTCCTACTCTCAGCTGGTCACTGTGACTTATTATTTTTTACACTTCTTGTGTAATAATTACAGTTTTGGTGTCTACAGTCTGTTTTTTCTATTTAGAACTATGTAATAAATTATTATTTACATTTTTATGATAAAAATCTATTTATGTCGTTATAAGAAAGTACTTTTGTTAAATCATATAAATTTAATCAGCTCAGAGAGAAAATTTAGAATTCTTTTTGATGTTTGGAAAATACTTCATCTTACCAGTTTATCAGCTTACGGAATATTTTTATTTCTTATTCTACATTTTATATTTTACTTTTGAATCCCCATTTGAAATCAGGGTGACAATAGAAGGATAATTATTTTTTATCTAATATAGCAGAAGTTGGGTTGGGGGGTGGGGAGTAGGTACGAGAAGTTTGAAACATTTCAGAAACGGAGATACAATTTTAGTTCCTTTTGTGATAATGATAAATTGTTTCACCGATGCAACCGATTATGAAATTAAATATAAGTAACCTTATCTTTCTTTTTGTGAATCGATTTCATCAAACAATTTAAAGAGCTTACATCGATTACAGAAACACTGCGCGTCCGGAACATTCGTCGGGCGAGTTGAAATAACAAAAGCTCTGCTCGAATTGAAAGGTGCCGTGACTATCGTTTACCCGATGGGGCTTCCTTTTCATGATCCAGTTTGGCAGGAGCTAGAGAACAGAGAAGAACTAGCAGGAATGCAGGTCATATAAAAAAAAATATTATAGTTTCAAGTATTGAACTTTAATGTCTGATTTTTTGTTATTTAGCATTCGTCATATATACCGGTGAAATAGAAAAGTCATCGCTGACGGAAAAGTAACTATCGCAACCTAAAATAGATACAAACTAGAATTTTGCGATTCTTTTCACATCAATTTATTTTTGAGATAAAAAAAGATGATGTGTAAATTTCTCCAATTTTCAATTACACTGATTAAATCTTAAATTGTTTCTCGATCAATATAATTAAAGTAATTAGTATTATGAGTGATTTCTTTGCGATTCTGTATAGTGAACGCTTTTATGTGAGTTGCTACTCTGTTGTCGCTATCATTATCGAAAACTGAAAAGTCACAATAGATAATTATTTGCACTTCAAAATGTATGTCGTCGAATTCCACGTTTTAAAAAATTCACCAAACTGTTTTTTAAAATAAACACCTATCTGTCATCATTCAAGCCACATCTAAGTATCACCTGTATTCAATGGAGTGTTTACTTGGATATTGAAAAGTTGCTGATAGTCAGAAAGTTTTTAGTTATGCCAGAGAACGGGATGACAGAAGAGCCATAAGCCATGTATTTTGCTGTTACAATAACTGAAAAAAAAGGTGCCGGAACTCACTTCTTAAGAGTTGAGCATTTTACTGAAGACTTCTTTTCCTATCCATATCTGTTCCCAATATGAAGCATATAATTTCCTAATGGCGGTATCTCAGCAGGTTTTTTTTACAAGAACTGCTTGATGCGCTTTTTAGAAGATAGTAAGGATAGAAGGATAGGGTTATGACAAGTCTAGTAGCAAATTAATCACTCGCTTTGTCCCGTTAATTTTAGGATTGGAAGGATGGGAGAGATTCTATGTACCTGGTATTATTTTTTATTTTTACATTAATTTATGAGTATTATAGTACCCAATCCATTACATTAAAAAGGGATTTAATATAGGGACAAACAGCCAAAAGTTTTCAAATCAAAATAAAAATAAAATTTGATTATCATCAAAAATGCCAAGGAGAAAGGTGCTGGAACACCGTTCTGCTGCGTTACATGGTAAAAAAAGCACTGCAATTACTCAATATCGCATACAATGTACTTTTATAAAAGTTCACAATTTTGCCTTACCCTCATAAATAAGTATGATATTTTTGCGGAAGTGTGTGTTCACCTTCGCTTTTTTACACCGGCCACCACTTTGCTTAGATTATTTCAGATGAAATTATCCACTACTTAGTTTGCTTGCAAATAAACAAACTATGCTGGAATTATAATATTTTTTAAAACAGTTCATATTTTATAACAAATATTTTTTTTTTTAATTGAAGGCGAGCTTAGAAGTTCTAGATCCTGCGACGACAGTGATGTGGTTCTGTGGAAAGCGATTGCTGCCGGGAGCTTCGATCAGCAAACAACTTGGAAACAATGAAAAGTGTAAGGTATGAAAAAACTGTTTTTAAATGAAAGCAAGTATCAGGACAATTTTTACATTAACCATAATTTTTTCCTTTAAATTTATTCTAGATTCGTTGTAACTTTTTGAATTTAAAGTTACATTGTTAACTTTGTCAATATGCTGATTGTGTAACCAGAAAATGCTTCTCAACGAAGCGAAACACATATCATACTTAGGTACATTACCAGTGGTATAATAAAGTAATCCATTCAACATTAAAATTTATGAAAATGTATCCTATTTATGTCTCTTAAGGTTTAACGCTTTAGGAATGTGTCACGATCATTTGTGTGGTCAGGGCATGTTCACAAGGAATCGATATTTATTATTCTTTGCATTAATAATAATATGTTTTTGCGATTTGTGAACTGTAGGTGGTTGTTAAATTGTGCAAGCAGAGTGAAGGCGCCCCGGCTCGAGAGCCTGTGATGTCCGAGGAAGACAGAAAACAGCTGACCCTGCATGCCTTTCGTCGACAAGAGGAACTGAAGGTTAGTTTACTGTTTTTTTTCTACATTTTTCCACGTCCCTCGTAATCTTCACAATATGACACATTCAGAGGTAACGACGATTATTAATTTATCGGTGACAGCTGTTGTAATCGTTGTCTTCAACATGGCGCTTCTTCAGTTTGGCGAGATCTTCTCATATCTGGCAAGAGTTTGTGAAAATGAAAAGTCTAAGTCGAGATATCTACTTAGCGAAGTTCGATTTTCTCTTTTTATTGAAGTTGAATTAAGAGCACATACATACAACACTAAGAATATGTAATATAGTTTTATTTATTTTATATTTCACAAATAGATTTTTATGTATTTTACATCTTGTTAATAATTTATCATACATACAACATTATGTCATAGAGACATATTAACTCTTTCAATGGTCGCTCGTCCTTTCTTCAGACAGATTTTATTTTTTCAGCATTATCGATTAAACAGATTTATTGAACTAGACATACATTACACGTAAGGCTGGTATTCAATATTTTTTACACCAATACACAATATGGAATATTTCAAACATTGAATATATTACTATAAGCCACATTAGAATACTAAATATCTGCCAATTTACATGATTAACAATAAAATATTCAAGAAAAAACAAAACTTGTCAGATCACATCTGTGGTGAAAAAGAAATTATTAGGTAGATCTGTAAAAAAAAATTAACGAAGAAAGCGGTTTATACAATGCTACTTTTAATAATTACACCTATATTGTTTCTGGACTAAGAAGTAAAAAAATGCTAAAACACTCAAATCACTAAATGCATAGCGAGCAATGAATGCCCATCAAATACAACAATATTATTCATAAATCTATGTCATAATTTATAATGTGTTTGGCATAAATTGTCTGAAGCGAGCATTAAGTATTATTGATCTATTTTTTTCCGCCTTACGATTTTGACAACCGGCTCTCTGGCGCTGGACACCTCATGTAAAAATTTCGACCTAATATTTTTTTTTTTTTTTATCCTTAAACTGGCAAAATTGATACTATAATATAATACGATAAACATTATTCAATTTAATATTACTATATAAAAACTATTTAATTACTGCAAAAAAGAAACGGTGTAAATTTTTGATTTATTTTATTAAAATATTGTTATATGCTCACCTTTTAAGTTGCATTTGGAGTTATAAGCGTTGCACTATAGGCCGACGATATAAACTAAATAGATTATCGTTTGAAATGCTTTTATTAAGTAAGCATGTTCTAACAGACACGCACATGTAGCAACGATTATAAAATCGGCAGTATTAGTAAAAATATTTCTATTAAAATTATTCTTATCACTTTTTCTCACCCACGAGCTACGATATCGACATAAAAAGCAGAATGCACATAAATTATCCCTAACTTTTTCCGGATTACACTGAGGGAAAATAAAACTGTTTTGAGACCCTTAATGTCCTATCAACTATACTATTTTTCAATATTCAATTCAGACATTGACTCCATAGCAAAGATCTTTTTTATAGTTTTGTTAAATTTTTTATACATAGAAAGGCTAATTCAAAGTAAAGACACGTCGTGAATTATCGCACATTCAATTTATTACATACATTTCCTTATGTTTAAGTGTGTTATTAAAATCATAACATACTTTCAATACTTGCAACTAAAAAGTGATGTCATTCTTTGACAAAATGTATTCATGTATCTTGGTAAGTATGTACAGATATCCATTCTTCAGTCTCAATTTTTTGATACTATGATCCTTTAAATATTATTTATGGAATAAAGTTTTTCTTTTTACTGAATTTTTTGTGTCATAACAGATATCATTTAAGAATAGTTTGATAAATTATTGTGTTATATACATGACGTGACCGTTTTTTATCCCCCAAACCGGGACACCTAAAAAAATGATACTTTAAAGCAGTGCTCTGCAACCGGTGTGCCGTGATACACTGGTGTGCCGCGGCATGAATCTCTAATAACCAAAAACTAATTTGTAAATAAATCTGAATAATCTGAAACTTTTCTTTTAATATAATCACCATTAGGAGAACATGTTCTCTACATTGGTATTGGACATGGTAATAAAATATCCATATGGTTCTTTTGTGGTATGTATCATATACAAACTAATGTAATTTCTGTATATTATGCATATTTTTACTTGTCGTGTGCCGCGAAATTTTGAAGAACAAGTCGGTGTGCCGTGGAAGATAAAAGGTTGCAGAGCACTGCTTTAAATTGCCGTTTTAAGCGTCTCACACTTTAATACAGTACAATTGAGGCTATTATTTGCATTCACAGCTCATTCCAAAATTGTTGAAACATGAACCGTGATTTGAAAATAAATTTTGAATGTATTTTTAGAAATAAGTCTAAAACATGTCTTGATAACATACAAACCATCATTTCAAAATAATGTAAAACTAAAAATACTTTTAAAATGTACCAAGGTACATTGTTTTTCAAAATGAAATTCATGTTTCATTTTTTAACAATTTTGGAATGAGCCGTGTTTGTAAATAATAACCTCAATGGTACTGTGTGATAGTAATGTTTTTTCATGTCAGATTAGATATAATATATTATATTATATGAAATTATATAAAAAATACAATATTAAGAATGAAATGTATTATTTACTGCGCGCGCATGTCCACGCCTTTATCTACTAGTCTAGATTCTTCTATCTCCAGGATTTTAATTTTGCGTACTTTTTAATAAAATTGTTACTGCGAGTTTTTCTCTTTTCTAAAACAGGACATTGAAGCTGTGATCGGGGACACCGAGTCAAGCCTCCTGAAAACGAGACGTCTGGTCAAATTACATGGACAAACCATATTCATGAAAAATTCAGATAGCTACGATGCAAATATTTTTATGTAATTAGTATTAAATATTATGCATCTTTCAAATTTTAATGAGAGATCAGAGCCAGTGTATCTTAGTTAGTTAATATTTTTAGTTGAGAATGCTGTAAACTTTACAAAGAGTGACAGGCTCTTAACCAGCAAACCGAAAACGATACCGACCTTAAAAACATAGTTGTGAATAATAATGAGGTACACTTGTGGTCTGATCAAATCATTTGTGTTAATATCACACCCTCAAAATTAAATGATTGGCAGTGAACTTTTACTCAATATCTAGATAATATAGAAAAAGCTCTCTTTGATTACTCACCGCTTATTGTCGACGGTTTATTATATCAAACAAATCCTAGTCATGAAAAATTAAAAACCTTTATTTTATCATTTATTATTTTATATTCTTGTCAAAGAAACAAGATTTTTGGCAGAAAATGCAATTTATGAATAAATTTATATGAAAGTTTTTTATTAGTAATCATACACATCTATAATATGTCTGATCTACTTTGAGATGTTTTTCTACCCAAATTCCTAATCCATATAAGAAAGCCAAAATTCTAATTGGAATCAGAGTGAGAATTCATTTTAATGCTTATCAACATCCGATTGCAAGAATAGTCACCCGCGCTGATTTAAACTGTATTTTTATGTCGTCAAGAATAGTGAAAAAACTGATTTTTAAAGATATTTGTAAATCTATGCAATATATTTTTTTATTATTATTTACACTACGTTAAAAAAACTATTCTATTTCAATCAAGATTTTAACTGCGGTTTTACATTTAAGAGCAGTTAACATATCAATGGCAGGATCTGATCTTGACTTTGCAGGTGGAAACACAAATTGTAGTTTAACCACTGGAAGCCATCGTTGTCAAAGTAAAAGATTGTTTCTCTAAAAATGTTTGAACAGAGTTAGCTATTACAAATAATATATTTTAATTAAACTAGTAAGATGTGTTCTGTTAATAACAGTCCCTAAATCGCTGTCGATATTTTCAAAGATCCTCTCTTTCATACAAATCATTATCAATGTTACAAAAATTGGTTGAATGCTCTCATTTTTTTTTTATGTAAATTAATTTCACCCTCAGTCTCCAGAGTAAATATTAATAATCCATTTTTTAATTTTCCATTCGAAATACTTTAAAAATAATACCAATTTTAAATATTTTTGCAAAACAGTAGTCACACAGACGCTATATTTTTTATTCAAAACAAAAATATACCTAAATTTTGATTATTTTCAGTGGATTTGTTTGTTGAAAATGATCAGGTTTATATGAATTTTAAATATGTATCTCAAGGAGATTTATACAGTCGAACTTTTTGGAATCGGAGTGAAAATGTTTTTGACCATGTCGGTGAGACTGAAATACGAATCGGAAGTAATAATGATTTGAATACTAGGCTCGGGAAGAGGCGGAGGCGGAGTTGGAGGCGCGGTCGTACTCGGAGGCTTCGGCTTCGGTATCAGAGAAGGGCTCCTCGGTTGGAAGCCTAAACACACCAATACATTTTTTTAAAACATCAATTTCTCTATTTTATTTAATGTAATAAACAAACATTAACATTTTGTTTCAAATAAGCAACGCTATAAAGTTGGTTCGCTTTGGTTTTAAGAAAGAAACAGCTTGAAGATATTATTGTATAAGCATGGTGTAATATGATTATAAGCATGTGATAATCATCCAGCTGTAGCAGTTCAAACGGGTCTTGGCTAATGATTTAACGTGCAAGTTTTATCTCCACGCCATACACCTCTTATCATCATTTAAATTTCCATGATTTGATTGATTATTGCTATTTATACATACGTTCATATACGATTGCTTTTATCAAAAAGTTCTATGATTTAATATTGTTTATTTACTTGCGTTTGTGTTTAAAATGTTCTCAATGCTCTAAGATAAGCAGCTTAGAATCAATTGAAGTGTGATTATAATAAAATTTTGATTTTGTAATGGCACAATTCACTTGTGTTTGTAAAATGTCTCGTGGGTTGTGTTTTATACAGAGGGTTCCTGATTTCCGACATTATTCAAGGTGCATGGAAATGAACAATAATAAAAGAAATTTACTAAAAGCAACACCAGAGCGGATGCACATAGCATGCGTTTGTGTAAAAATATCTGTTCTCTAACGGTTTCATAATTATTTTTTTGTATAAACTGTTCCGTGTTAACTTAGTGTGGTCACATGAAGAGGATTTATTTAGTATTATCTGAGTATTTTGATAAGTATATTTCGATCCCCATGTTTTATATCAACATATTGAGAATTTCCACCGCCATGCAGACATTGATTGGGATCATTGATAATACCAAAGATCAGAAATGAAAATGAAAATGAATCGAAAATCTTTAAATTTTTGGATTCAATCAAGTCTTTATCAACAGAATAGCGCAACGGAGCGTGACATAGACGGAGGTGTATTGTATCGCCAAATCCCATACATAATAATAAATCTTGGAAATTACGTAGCGTCCTTTGACACATTATTGTGAAAAAAATAATTAATTGAGGAAGAATAACGCATGTTTGTAAAACAGTTTTTATAGAAGTGTGGGAAATATTCTGTCAAAGTTAGGTACGAGTTTATCTTGTTATATCAATATCACATTCAATAATAAATACAACATAAAGATTTTCGCATACATCATACAATACGTAATACTCATCACACTAAGCCGTTTGTCACTTTACCTGAGATCAAAGTTAGATTTTCCTTCAGTCAACGATACCTATTACAATAAAAAATGACAAATTTCAATTTAATTGTTTTTATTGGACATTCACATATCAAATAAAGTTAAAAAAGAAAAACCACTCTATAAATATTCATAGAATCGAAATTGCCGTTAAAAATGCATTGGGATCATGAGAAACGGAGATAAAAGAGGAGACAACCAAAAGTGTGATGGCTGTTCTGTCACTTATTTTTGTCACCGAAATAGATTCATTTTTGTGGAGAATTGTGGAGATTACTGAATAAATATGACCAACTGATTTGTGACGACTCGAAAAACTGATACAAAAAAATACCTGCCATATTGGTGCTATGTATCGGCAGACTCACTGCGCGTGAGACTCGCGCCAGCTGACGAGGAGCAACATGACAGGCAGCGAAGTTTCGCGTCGTCTCCCACCTGCGAAGCGCTCATTTTATATTAACTTAGAATGCACTAGTATTGTGAGTTGAGAGGCGATCGTCAGTTAAGATGTTACCTTAACGGATCGCGTGATGATGCAGAGAGTCGTCATTGAGACGACGAATAGTATGGCCGGGACGAGTACCGCGACTATCAGTTCTCTCCAGGTCTGTTCCAGGTCAAATCTCGCCAGGACCACGAGGGAATCGTTCTTAAATCGTAAAACATGCTTATTTATTTTTACAGATATAATTAATACAATCACGCGCAGTTCGAGGTAAATGTACATGGATAATTAATTCCAACGAGCTGTAAGCCCATTGTTCCTAACAGGAAGATTTTTTCACATTATAAAAAAATCAGATATTTACTGACATGAACAATCAAATGTACATATGTGTACTTACTTATCAAATAAATCATAGTGAATTAACTCGACTAATGCTTCAAATGAAACTTATTTTTAGGAATATATATGATGATTTTTAAATTGACTATACATACATTGAAACTATGCTTTCGCCAACAACTAAACCACGTTGAAAGCACCGGTTCTTGTCCGATCACCAAAATTCAGGAGTTAATGACGAATTATTTTTTTACCGTTTTATTTTAGTCTAAATTTTGATAATTTGACGAAATATTTCATAAATAAATTATTCAGCATAACACAAATATATTGAACATAAAAAAAAAATCGTCTCTTCTACATATTCTATTTTAAAATGTGGGATCGAACAATCGATCGTTAGTTATCAGCGGAAATTGCAGTACACATTTTGACCTGATTCTATTTTCGAATTTTTAATATATATATGATCAATTATTCTCCATTTTGACAAACCGTGATGTAGTTCAAAAGACTGCTGGATTATGAATCCAGCGGCCTAAGTTCGATTCCATCCGGCGGCAGGTATTTTTTAAATGTGAAATCAAAACCTTCATACATTTAAAGTGTTTCGGAAAAAAATGACAACAGCCGTGAATGGCGTGAAAAATTCAGCAATGATAAGAACCACACGATGGCTTCAAATCTCTGCACATAGATATCAGTGAATAATGAAGAAATATATCTTTCGGAAGTAGAAAATAAAACAAAATGGCGACAGCGGCGGACTATCTTTCTAGATTGATACGAAGTAAAAATCAGGGCTTCGAACCGTTATTTTTTTCGGTCCGGTTCAAGTAAAAAAATATATATCGGTTCGGTTCCTATTTTCGTTCCGGTTTTCGGTTCAGCTCGAATCCAAAAACCCAGGAATTTACCAATTTGCCCAAAATACCAGCGTGTTTGAACACGCACTGAACCGAAAAAAAACGATTTTTTTTTTCGGTTCGGTTCCGGTTTTCGTTCCGGCAAAAATAACGGTTTTAACGGTTTTTAGTTTTTCGGTTTCGTTCCGGTTCGAAACCCTGGTAAAAATTACGAAAAACTTACGAAGTGAATTAATACAAACATTATCCGCTATTAATATATAGACTAGCTGTAAGCCCGTTGACCTCAACGGGGGGATTTTTGTTGCATTTTTAAGAAGTCAGAAAATTACAAACCTATTTATTGAATAAGCCAGAAATTCTAAAAATAAAATAAATATATCTCGGGGCATATATCGACAGCATGCCCTGTTGTATTTAAATTGTAAATTATTTAATTTTTGGAATAATGTTGGGTTTGCTAACAATTATTTTTCCTATTAGCAGAAATATACCTCGTAAATTACCTAATTTTTGGAATAATGTTTAAGTTTGCTAACATTTTTTTTCGTAGTGACAGAAATTTCGTAAAATATTAAATCTTTGGAATAATGTTCAAGTTTGCTAACAATCATTTTTCATAGTAGCATAAATCGACCTCGGCGCATATATCGACAGCCCTGCAGTTTTAAATTGTAAATTACTTAATTTTTGAAATAATGTTTAAGTTTGCTAATAATCATTTTTCACATGCAAAATGGTATAAATTAATTGCACATTTTATCAAAACAAAATTATCAATTTTCCATGTTACAATCAAATGCATATTTATCAAATTAATAAGAATAAATTAACTTCACTAATTCGCCAAACGGAGCTTATTTTTAGGAATATATGAGTCTTTAAGGGAACCAAACATAAAAATGGTGAAACTTTTCCATTTGACTTTTAAGTGCAATTACGTTTTCAATTTTTTTTTGTGGGAACTGTCATCAACTTTTAATTTTATGTGAAAGTTTTTTCAATAAATAAGCATAAAAAAGTAATACAAAATAACTTAGATTATTCCACGTATTGTGCTACAAACTGTGACACGTGTTTCACCTATTTCAGAGGCATCCTCAGACAGACTTACTTTCAGTAAGTAAAAGTAAGTCTGTCTGAGGATGCCTCTGAAAAAGGCGAAACATGTGTCACAGTTTGTAGCACAATACGTGGAATAATCTAAGTTATTTTTTATTTTATATTCAAATGAACTTCCACAAAGTTACCGACGAATCCATCGAAAGCATAAACAATGTATTTTAGAGAAAAAATGATTTAAATTATGCAATAAAAAGGGTGGGTTCAGTTCACTTTTTCCCATCATCCTAACTTGGCTCACTTTCCGTATTTTAATCTCGTTGTCCCCAATCTATCAAACTATTTCGCTTACTTTATTTATATTACTATTTGAGCATAAATTTACCTTTTCCAAAGCATAGACTCGTTTACTCGTTATTTAAAACAAAAGATACAAAATTATTAAATTATCGGGAAAAATTCTAAATACCCTCTGTTAAAACGTAAAATATTTAATAGCCCTCAGCATACATATGACACACATGGAATATTTGCATTTAACTGTCGAAACTATATTATGTAAAATAAACCACATTCATATTTGACAGACGTCACAATCTTGAATAAAAACAATCGAAGTAAGTTTGTGAATCACAAATATTGTTCCATTTTCAAATGCTTGATTTATATAATGTATTTTTATCGCCTTGATATTTATGACGTTAGCTCAGTTGATAGAGAGCTCGACTGGTAATCCAGAGTTCTGTGTTCGATCCACGGTCGCGGCGTTTTTTTGTATGAAATTTTTTCAGCGATATGATTTGTTTCGTCAAATAATAAACAGTGTATTGGGAAAATATGTCTTCAGTATGAATAAAAATATTGCGTCAGCGGAGCTGGTGAAGGAGGGTGTGGGAAGGGGCAGGGGAGGGAAAATCGCGGACAATCATTCAGACGGACGGACATTAACGACTATTAATATATAGATAAATTAAATTAATTTTGATTTATTCGCTATTCAAATACAATCTCGCAACTCCATAACATATTTATTGTATGGTGAGAAACGATATGCATTTCGCATTGAATAATCAAAACAAAGAGAAATAAGGTAGGTGCATATTATCGAGCGACATGTTTTTCCTTTTCCCGCGTTTTTTGATACGACACTTTTGTTTGGGTGTGGCTGTTGACATTTTTTTCACCGTCGACTCACTTAATTGAAACGCATTAGTGAAATGATTACGCTTTATGGGTGTATTCTCTACTTCACTGTTTTGAAAATAAATATTTTACATATTGAAGGTAAATATTTTTAGAGAGAATATACAAGATACAAAGTAAGTAAATCTTTAGCAATTTTTGGCCTACAGTTAAAACGCAATTTACTGTCTGTGTGTTTTAATTTCAATAATTTTGTTTTATTTATTATGGCACATTCTTTCTTTCTACATTTATATATAAGTGTAGACAAACATATTTTAAATCCTTACCTGGTTGTAGTAACAAGGGAATCTGCTTCTCGACGTGTGATTCCTTCCATCCCCGCCTTGTTCGTCGAGGAATTTTTTGCATTCGCCACGGAGGGTGTTGACGCAGCCAGCCAAGTTTACGTAAAGTCTTGATGACACGTTTCTCAGCGAAAGGAACTGAGACGGTGGCAGCAGCCCCTCGCCACCTCTTGTATAACGTATCCGAATTAAGTTACAGATGAATTTTTGAAAATATTATTTCACGACTTATCGTTTTTGCCATTGCCAACGGATTGTACGGTTATCGCCTTTGGCGATGATGTGCTTTTGATTGTATAAGTGAATAGTCGCGTTGGCATTGCACACGAACTTAGATAAGGTAGATTGAACAAACTTTCATTTGCTCCTGTTAAGACAGATCCCCTTTTTCAAAGCGGTGATCTATGTTTGGCATTTTAAAGAGGTCGCTGAATATTTGCATGACGAATTTCTCCGTACGTGGCTCAAAACAATGCGAATACCTAGGCATTATCCTCGATGGAAAAGTATTATTTCGCTAAACGTAGAGAACGCTAACATAAAGACGTAGCTTTACATGTCCTAGACTGGCCGGCAAGACTGAAAATTTAAAGCACGCGCGCTGAAAATAGCATATTATGTCGTCATTTTCATAGGAATAGCACTCGTTATGTTATGTTATGTTATGGCACTCGTAATCAATTTGTCAAAGATACCTTACTGATTGAACTGCCCCGATTACACTCACTAAAGCTTACAGGGCAACGTTATCGCATACTCTTCAAGTATTTGCTGGCGCTCTACAAGTACGCTGTACAAAAACTATTCTTCCATAGGGTATCGATGCGAATATTGAAGGCTTTCGAGGTGCGTCGCCAAATCGAATTGCACCTTGATTGTGTTGGTTGATTTTTTTTTTACTTGTCACATACAGGGCTTTTTTTACCCTGTAACGCGGCGGAACGGCGTTCCGGCACATTTTTTTCTCGAAATTTTAATAAATGTTTAATTTTATTTTTTCTATTTTAAAATACGTATATTTTGTTTTATTTTCTATGCATTATATGTAAAGCCGTCATTAATTCTATCAAAATGATATTCGAATATATAATAAATAATATACCTTAGAGAATGCTCGAAAAAAGTGCGTTCCGGCACCTTTTTTTTTCAAAAAAAAGCACTGGTCACATACATAACATTTTGGAACATCGCAATATAATAGTGTCTTTGAAAAGATATAACATTAGCACAGGGATGGGCTGGAGGGGGCTCGGGGGGGCTCGCGCGAGCCCCTTGTTAAATTTCAGCACGGCTGGCGAGCCCCTTGTTAAGTTGATAAAATCATTCGTTTCATATGAAATCAGTAGTACTTAGCTAAAATTTCTGTAGAAGGTTACATTTTATTCTGAAACATAAGAAGTCTTTATTGCCTTCAATTTTGTCAAAAAAAATACTTACTTCGGCTGACTAATAAAAGAGACCTTCGTTGCTTATTGTCTTTTGTCTGACTATGTTGAAAAATACCGATGTTGGATATTATATTGTTAACAGATGTCTAGATACATACAATGCTTTACCGTAATTATTTTGCAGTTTTGAGGTAGGTTTCTTACATTTCTTTTTTGTTTTATTATAGCCTTCTGGAACTACAAACATATTATTTATCTTTGCGTAAGATAATAAACCAAAACAGTCACTTGTTTGTTCAAGACAGTGATATTATGGCGAGCTGAGGTTTTGAAAATGTATTACATGCTAATAACAATAGTTAACTTTTCCGGTTCTAAGCTCAAGAAATGCGACCCCAATACCCACATTTTCTTAAATATCTATTTTAATATGGGTGATGCAATGTTTATAATCAAGGTGTTCATAGTTTTTTGGACCCTTTGTAGTTTATATAAATACGCGATAACGCGATAAGCGACCGTTCGTAAGATAGCTGGGCTAAACGCGTCAGTTGCAATTTCATATGTGTGCTGGGATGACGTCTTTTTTTACGCGCAACTTAAAATATGATTATTTATTAAAAAAACCACGGATTTTTATAAAAAAAATGTATGAGGAATGATGCAGAGAGAATAATTAAATTAAAGCTCGTAGAATATTTTTTTTTTGAAATTCATAAGAATAAGGCCAATAATGAGGAAACCACTGGGGTCCCTAAACGACCCCCATCGGATGAGAAGTATTTTTCTAGTCTCCGAAGTGAGCGAATTATTAAAACTAGAGGGAATAAATATTTTTAAAACTAGTCTTTCTACTAAGGTACACGATTTTGAAATCTTAATCATATAAGTTCATCTTATAATGCAGATAATCCACTCGGTGTTGCAGGAATATTGCATTGAAAATAAAGAAAGGTGAGACATCAACATTTTTTTGAGTCACAAGAAGCATGGCGGGTTAAGCAAACGAGAGGCCCCAGGTGCAATAAAATTTGGAGACACTTTTTTCCGGATATCATTAAAACGTCATAAAATTCCATGTGTATATTAAAATGTGCAAAATATTTCTATTAGCCGTGTAGAAGCTAAACGATGTTTGAGGGTTGTGAAGCCAACTGTCAATCAAGCATGTGTTATGTTTGAATAAAATCATGTTTAAGGTGTTAATCGGCAATCCTTGGTGTACAGCAAACAAACACAACCGTTTCATCTAGCGGGTCGAATTTTTTTAATGATGATTTCAGGCCGCAAGTAAAATGAAATTTTAAGTACGCTCAATCCTTTCTTTACACGGGCATAGTGTGAAAAAATGCGGTATACATAGAAAAACGAAAGATAGTTTACATTGCATTCGGTCGTGCTATTTTGAACAGGAATTCGCAAAAGAGAATTCGGGGTACTTGTTAACATATTATAGGTCTGTACGGGCCGAAATTTTACAAAATTACCCGGTCCAAGCCTGAAAAACTCAGGCCCGAGTCTAATACCACACTTGTTACCCGAACCCGACCCGAAACCCGGATTTATACTCCTTAGCCCGAAAAAACCCGTTGTTTACAAATTCACTACAATTTACGATTCACTATAGAACTGGTTATAATTAAAATTATCATGGCTGACTTAAGAGACAAACGTACTCCGAAATATTTTTCTGAAGAAATAAATTCCTTACCCGGGCCCGGCCCGAGCCTGAATCTTAATTGCGTTCATTCGCCCGAACCCGACCCGTGCAGACCTCTATAACATATGCTTTTATTGTGAAATATTTAGAAATTGATTGTTTCATATGCTAATGCGACCTTTGTCTTTGTAAATTTAAAACTAATTCTTTAGAAATTGCCATACAATTTGTAGTATCATACTGCAAAATCATTAAGTATATTTCTATGAACAGGGTTATTCTGCATCGTTACCGAAAAAAACTTGCTCACATTTATTAAATTCAATAATTTACTTTTAAAAATATGTTAATTTAAAGATGATACATTCAATGGTAACAACAAAAACAAAGAAGCCACATGTGACCCTCGGGCTACGGGTTATGCATCGTCTAAAGCAGGGTTTCTCAGCGGGGGGGGCTACAGCATGTCTTAATGGGTCCTCAGGGGGTTTTTTAGGGTAACCACAGTACAATTTTGGGGGGCCACTGGCAAATTTTTCGAAATTCGTACATTGTTGTTTTAGAAATTGGAATATCTAAGAAGACTTAAAAAAAGTTCATTCATTTTGGGATATCCGAAAATTTCTGGGATTTAGGATTTCAAATTCTGGGAAGGCCTAAAAAATGGGGTTTCCTTTCGGGTCCCAAAATTCCTTATGAGACTTATACTTCAGTAGTGCAAAACAAGTATGGGGGGGTAAAATTCACAGAAAAATAAGACACTCAAAAAGGGCCACGGGCCCAAAAAGGTTGAGAAACACTGATCTTTAAGTGTAGGCATTTTGGCTGACATTTACCGAGCCCCTTGTTAAGATTTTGGCAGCCCACCGCTGCATTAGCAGAGCTCCGAGAATCGTTTTCGTTGGTGGGTCGGCCTGACGATCTTGCTAAAATAACCACGTTTCCCGTTTTCAAGATGCACACCGAGATTATTATCTGACACATTTATGTTACAATATTTTTGATTGATAACCAACTAAAATACAGCTTGAGTTGTTGCGACAGAAATACTTAGGCGATGTCCGGAATACTGTAGTGAGAGGTATCGGAAAGTTGACAGTTGAGAAAAGCACATTTGACCTAGAAATGACAGCCATAATTTTGAGGGAAGTTCTCGCGACGGCACAAACATACTTCCTGTTTTATATTATGAATATACTAACCTGGATTCGTGGTATTCTGTCTGAACTATCATCGCCTTCTCCCACAGTATACGGAGCTGTGTGAAGTTCATGGCCGGCTGGGGAAGGCGGTCGTGAGGAATCATCGTTCCGTTAATACAGTCCGTTGCACTGGTGAAATACCACTCATTTTTACTAAACATCATGCTTATTATTTGTTCCGCATTTTCATCGCAATTTTCAATTCGAACGACTTGCAAACCGACACTACAATATATCCGGTGTTACTGCCTTTGATTGCTTTTTCTAAATAAAAGATATTTTTATCGAATTATTTGTTTTACATAATCAACTGAGACCTTGGATAAGCCCAGGTATTAATCGAATGTAATGGGTAATTAAATTTTACTGTCGGTATATTTTTATGGCAATACCACTACAAAATCTTCGAATGCTGTCCGTATAGATCATTATTTTTAATTAGTAGTCTCGGCCATAAAAATATTGGTAGTTTTAAATTTCTTGTGCATATATTATATAAAGAGGACTGTCTCTTTTTACCCAACTGATTTTGGACGGCACCGTTCTTTTTTTACGAGATTTTATAACAGAATACATATGGTGGCTCTAAGTTTAAAGAAGTTGTGGCCCTACACAAAATCATGTGATGTGACGGCTCTGATCTTAATCTTGTTATAGTACATTTATTGAATTCGTTAAATATAACGTTTCGGCCATAAGTTTTATCTAAACACACAGCTAAATATGTATTAAATCATTACTAACTAAATTCACTCAAGAGGTTTATCTGTACCGACACTGTAAATTAACGATTTCCAACCTTGGAGGCGTGGACTATTGCAAAAAGAGGCGCGAACAGTCCAAAATATTTATTTACTATTTAAAACGTGTCTTTATTACTATATGAAATAAATGATGGGGAGACAAGAAGATATTTTTTTCTTCAGAGGGAGGCGCAGTAACAAAAAGGTTGAAAACCACTGCTGTAAGTGGTTGAAGGCTTCGAAAATACTACGCGATATTGAAAAGATCCTATTCGGCCAATTGCTAAACGACGAGGACTTGATACAAATTATTATGGCTAAAATGAATAAGATAATATAGATAATGACGAGGAGGCAGAGGCACCAACATTCAAAGATGAAACGGTTCAAGAATGATTAAAAATGTTAACAAATATGGCATTGGCGGATCCAAGGAGGGGGCCATGGCCCCCATGGAGAATTTATTTTCCATTTATATAATTTATTAAAACTTTATTTTGAAATGGGCTCTTTAATTGTTTAGTTTACTATGTTTTATAGAATACATACTTACTTAATTATGTATTGACTATTTTTATATACACCCAATCTTTTTTTATGCGATACATTGGAGGAAGGTGGCGCGTAAAAAAACCTCACTTTCAAACATCAAAATATCGCGTAAAAAAGTATCAAAAATGTATGATAAAAAAAATCTTTTTTGCGCGAATTAGAAGAGCAAATTTTAGTTTTTCATACTTTTTTCCGCATTATTTTGATGTTTGACATCAATTTATCGAAATGTATGAATGTATGAAAGTAAGGTTTCGCCAATTTCTGTAACCAATGTTTCGCGTAAAAAAAGTACTGGGTGTATATATTTACATCCTCGCGAATTGCGATGAAATAATTATTACTGTAGTGACATTTACTTGTGTGCACAGAGATAATGATTACATCATATTGTCGTGGCTTTCGATGTACTGGTCGTGTTGAATGTTTATTCATACTACACACTTTGTTAATTGAACTCCATAAGTATTATCGTTCTCAATAAAATAAGTGCGGAAGAAAATAATTCACCGTGCAAGCTGCATAGTATTCTTTTATTAAATATAAAATAAATATCTCACTCGATAGTGGTCCCGTTCCGCTTCACTTTGTAACAGTTGACCAGCAATACTCCGTCTGCGGGAGTCCAGAGAATCGGGGGAGCGTGAGGCTGAGCCGGAACCAAGGGGTCGGTTGCAGATGCCGCGTCGCAGTGGGCCCCCGTCACTGCGTCGCCCGACTCGACGAGGACGTTGGTCGTGGCTGGGGTTGTGCCAATGCGAGAACAGATCCTTTCGCAATCTATCGGCTTTTTTAGTCGCATGCAGTGAGTTCCTGTAACGGAGTAATTATACTGAAAAGAACCAGTACAGTGGTGCCAACTAGGGTATCCAATCCCGGAGCCTTTTTCCAATCCCGGGATTTCGGGATTGATAAATTTTCAATCCCGGGATTGAGATAAATTTACCGAGGAATTTGAAATCTCCGATTTGGTATACTTTTTCCCCGTATTCTCACGAAACCTCGTTTTTTTTTTTTTTTTTAGCTCACCGAGGAATTTGAAATCCTCAATTTGGTATACTTTTTCCCCGAATTCTCACGAAACCTCGTTTTTTTTTTTTTTTAGCTCACCGAGGAATTTGAATCAACAATTTGCCAATTTCATCTCACTTTTCGAGATTTACTCCAAATTTCTCAATCCCGAAATCCCGGGATCGCGACCATGTCGATCCCGGGATTTCGGGATCAGAAAATTGAACGGGATCCCGGGTCCCGGGATTGGATGCCCTAGTGCCAACATATAACACATAAATGCAAAATTGACTTGGAACTCTTTCGTCGAGATATAAAAGATTGCTCCGAAACGTTCTCATTTCGTAATTATGTAAAATGACGAAATAGAATTTACTCGCGCATATTTTTAGTACACAGAGTATTTCTTGTTTCAGATGTCTGTTCAATATATATATGGTTCCATTAACTTTCTGTAATGTTTTATATTTTTGAGCACACTGTAATGCAATGCAATCCTGGTTACATTAAATTTAACCAGAATTGACAACTTTACGTGAATATGAAACTAACGAATAAGGTACACATCGTCGTCAACGCGAACCCCCCCCCCCCATGTGTCAAAAACATAATCATTCAAGAGAAACTTAACAATAGTTGTTTGGCGGTTAAGGATTGCTTATTAAAACATAAAAAAAATATGCTTTGTGGCTTCTCTTTGTTCACCATTTCAACCATACGACATTCTCGACTAGTCGTTATTGAACATACATAACTGTAAACTCAAAATAAAAATGTTAACACTCAATAATAATATTTTTATCATGATGTGGTCATAATTATAAGTGATCCAACAGTATTTTCTATCACATGGTAGATTTCACCAATCTGTAGGACAGTTGAATCTCTCTGAAATATCATATTTCATTAATTTACTTAAAATCGATCACATGCGGGGTATTTGCGCGTTGTCGACGATAAATTACGTACATATTTTAAAATTAAAAATATAATGCTAATATTATGAAAAGCATATACCGACAATGGTAATCATACCATGACACTCATATCTGCCCGTCAACTTTCCGCTATCTTTGTCGACATCGATGTGAGGACCTTCGCCCTTGTTGGTGCACTGAACTACCTCCGACATGTTGGAGCAGTGACCGAGACTGCAGTTGAAGAGTCCGCTCATGTGCCCGCACTGAGTTTCGTTGTTGCAGTTGACTTTCGCTAATATCTCCAAGTCCACCTTTAAACATTATGTTCACTCAATTATTTAAATTTGAATCGATTGACTGATACAGCCGAAAGGTTCCTGGAAGACAGTATATACATATACCAATATTAAAGCATAGTGGGAAATCCAGAAAAATGTATTGTGCAGAGAAGAGTTGTAGAAAACCCCAAAGACATGCAAGGCTATTCTCATATTTGATCTAATTTAGGACAATCTTATTTGAACGAATCTTAAAAACTAGAATTTCGGAACACATGGCCGCCTTTAGATTAAAAATAAGACACGTCGACTTTTGCCAACCACTTGATGTCTTTTGTCAACCACTCGTTCAACGCGGATGAAAATATTAAAATACTACATCCGAACACGGGTTAACATAAATTAGTTTACCAAGAAATTTTAGAAATTAATAGGGCGCAATTAAATAGTTTGCCAATTTTAAATGAGCAGGTGAATCTGCCAAATCCCCACTTTTGTATCATATATGTATGTAAGTAAATAAAATTAAATTTTATAAAATTTTCTAGCGATCAGAATAAATATAATTCTTGAAATTACCCGCCATCTAAATATGTAGTTATTCCCATGTAATAACATTTTAACGATCATCACATTAATTTTAAAAAACCAACAAAGACTATTTGCTAAGTAGATATTTCCCTAGCTAATTGGACGTCATTAGTAAAGTTAATTCATGTCGCCATCAACAGTTTTAAACTTAGTGATACATTTATTGCTTACATAAACACGATACATTTAATTACTAAACGCCAGTTCAAGCTCATCCGTGAAATTAAGCGCCCGAAGATGCCGAAAGGCGAAATGCGGGTCGTTAGTGTCAAAACTTGTGAGAATTACATAATTTAGGCGAATCAAATTTAATATTGAAATTCCACCAAGCACTTTCAGTCGAAATCTTAAATCATATTCGAAAGTTGGATCACTTAATTTATTATAATTCGCATCGCGAAGCTTTTAGAATCATAAAAAATGATAATAATGGATTAACGTGGCGCTTGTTTTTTCCTCATCACATTTAGTTAAAGTTAATGGACGATCGTAGCGGACGAATGGCCACGCACTATTGTATCATCCCGCGATCGATAGTGTCACTCAGACTGGGAGCACTGTATGTATGTTGATACTGGCTACGCCATATCAGGTCGACCTTTTCTCTTCTCTTGGGGGAAGATCTTTGAAATGCGTTCCATTCATTTTGAAGTTGTAATCACTCGATCGTTCTTGGAGAAATTATACAGAAAATCCAACATTATACATTTGCAATTTTTCGATATCGGAAAAAATAGCTCGCGTTCCGTCTAAGTGCATTAAACCATAGCTATTATGTTATATGATAACCCTTTGCAATTTAAAATGTGTTAAATTTAAAGTTATATCAGCTAAAATTTCATTAAGAGTGGGTTTCGAAAATAGTAATCTTTTAATCCTTGAACCCGCAATCCAAATATTCAATTTGGTTTGAAACAATTTAAATGAAATCTTACACAAGTTTATGCATAAGTATCTAATTAACATATATTTAATTTGATAAAGTATAGTTCAATTGCGACTATGCCACATAATGATTCCTCATATAATCAGGGCCGGCGCCACCATACAGGCGAAATAGGCAATTACTTAGGGCGCATACACGAAGGAGTAAAATATTTTTTATACTTTAATAATAGAAAATATCTATGCAGTGAGCTTCAAGAAGCAGCTCGAAAACTTAAAAAACCTTTGCCATCACGAAAAGAACTGCTCTTTACAGTGCAACAAAATATTGAGCGAGAGATAAAAAAAGGTCCAAATTTTTTTCATTTTGAGAATTTCGCAAATTTCCAGGATTTCAAAATCGCCGAGTAAAAATTTCTCAATCACGAAATTCTACACGATTTTATGCCAGGCCATTATGTTGCCTAGGGCGCCAAATAACCTCGCACCGGCACTGCACGTAATAATTAAAACTATGACCTGTTGGTTTATTTACATTTTTAAGGGCCGCGCGTTCGGGGACTTTCGCGATCGATAGTCCCCGAACGTCCCATGATGACGTTTAGCTTACTGAATCACCGCTTAGAAGAATGGCATATCCGCCGTTATAATTTAATATAGTTATTTTTAACAGTTTTCTTGACATGACTATTTATGCTATTTTTTTTCTAAATTATGTGAAATAAATTGCTCGTAGGGGTGCGGCATTATTCTAAACGGCTACTGCTACCGACCCCTCTTGTTTTGGATCAATGAGGTCCAATCTACCACATTGAGGTAATCGTAATAAACCCTTACCATCACAGCTTTTTTGTCTTCGTTATCGCCATAAATATCAAAATTATATATTTAGATAGTAATAAAATAACCACGTGCTTTTACTGGTATTTTTTTGCAGAGGTCGTTTGCCCGTTGTGGAGCTACCCTAGTAAGTAGTAAAAATGTCTAGTTACAGAAGAATTATATGCACAATAAAATACTTTTATTGTGCAACAATGTACTCCACTCGTTCGAAATATTCTTCATAAAATATCAATTAGTAAATGATTTAAAAAAAATTAAAGTATTTAATAATTTCTTTTATATCAACATGCACATATTTCTCCGCACAAGAAATAAACATGTTTTAGGTGTTGTACTCATTTCACAATTATTTATTAAGATCAGGGCTTGATTCGCTCATTTCAGGTATTTTCAACTGATAAGAACTCACAGTATATTATATATAGGCTATTTAAATTTAATCTAAGCCCAGTAAAACTAATAAGAGCGTTTCAAATAATTGGTACTGACACGAAATATGAATACGTGAATTGTAACTGTCAATAATTGAAATGTATGAGAACTGTTTAAAAAATGATTCTATTTTGTAATCACAATTCAAAACAACTCAATAAATAAGTAGCTAGGAAAAAAATCAAAGATATGTGTTTATCTGAAACTTCCCAGTACTTGTTCATGATTGTATTACAACCCTAGAAATGTTGAATTATTTCCGGTCATTTCTTCCAAAAGATGTTTTTAAAAAATAAGCAAAAATAAATAATATTACGATAAAATCAACGAAAGAATAACTGGAATTCATACGCGAAACGCATACAAGCGCGGTAATCTAAAATGCGTTTTGTAGTTTTCATTCTTTCTCAGTTTCAAATTGAAATTGTTGTGATTGATTTGTATTATATATGCGAAGCTTAAGATCAGCGCAATAAAATCCATTCAAGAACATTATTTTAAAAAAAACATTCACTTCTATGAGAATTTTCAAATATTGTTCACGGCCATTTCTTCACCACAATCTCGCTACGCTAGTACTATAATCAATCGGATCTTAGTACGATAATATTAACAAACATTTTAGTTACTTGTAATAATAAGATCCTAGATAAAACTATAACTTATTATAATAATAAAAGAAAAAATAATCCACGAAATCGTTACAAAATCTTACAACAGAGTCAGTCTGAAGATGCTTAGAAAAAGAGGCGAAATTTGTCACACATTAAGGACTAAAAACTTAACGTTTATTTCATAACATACAGAATGGATTTTTTACAAAGCCACCATCAGAAGTGTCCATGTCCGTCGAATCTTAATTCTGATGATGACATGATTCCAAAAAATAAATACTATTTACCCCTGTTTCTCAGAATCAGACAGTTTTCAGATGACTTCATTTGTATAGAAAAATGTATATCTCATCTTTTCATTTAATAATAGATAAGAGCGTTGTAGAATTTTAGTGTGATAAGTTCGAAAGACTGAGAAAATGATAAATTCTATTTGATTGAGATTTTTGAGTTACTTGCGTACTTTTATTTTTACTGCTGTGTTTTTGCTAAAAAACGTTTATTAAAATGCATCTCTATTCAATGTTTTTTTCGGAATAAAATATTGGGAAGAATCACACTCGTTAAGCCAATGTCTTCATTTAAAAAATAATATATTGGAAATAATGTGATCACCCACCGGTGGACATTCAACGTGTTGAATTCTAGTGCATCCGGTGAGAGACAGTGCAGATCCGTTTTCTCTGATGGCGGCATGAATTTGTGGGCAAAACCCTGACGTCTTCGTGAGGCACCACTCGCCGCATGACGCCCAGGTACAGTTTTTCGCCATCGTCGTGTTCACGGTCTACTTGCCAAAACAATTTTCATTTTTACTTTTTACAAATATATTTTTCAGTTTAACGAAATATTACCTACCTCTGTTAAATGAAACAAATCCATCAATGTTATATTTTCAATAGACAAATAAATTATGTATCCGCACCCTTATTTTGAAGGTGCAACTCTCCGTCGTCCGTTGGCGATACAAAATTACATTATTGATTATGTTGTCAGAACTTTCTTACTTAATTACGAAAAACTTAAAAAAATTAAAAATGATTCCACAAGGATTTTTTAAAATTCAATAGCCTAAATTATAACGAAACCATAATAGTGACCATGGTAACCGATGTCCCGCCTTCTCAAACTGTGGTCGCACACATTTTGCCATCCCCGCACAGGCCACAGAGATATATTGCAAAAAGAAGTTTGTTTCACCAAATTTTGTTTTGCTTAAATACAAATGCTAAACTCACCAAATCTTTTACATTTTTCTTCCACGTCTGGCCTCAGTGAGTACATATCTACATATTTGCGAACATTTTTTATTTTGCTGAAAATTGACTGCGCACATAAGTTGATGGTCCGCACGCACAATACAAAAATTAGAGGGAACGTTGATGGTAACTCATATTGAATAATATACATTATTTCTCTTCGATAGGTTACTTGGATCTGCCTCCCTTGTCTTATAAAGAAATCATGAAAGTCTTCGATAGACAAATCAATCATTCAATTTTTGAAAGAAATAAGAGAGTCAAAATCCATAAGCGATGTTTTGCGACCTAAATAAGATTTTATTGAGAAGCGCATTCTCCCACCCCCGCCTCTAACCGATAATGACTAAACTGGCATCTATCAATATCTTCGCTTTCTTTCCCTGTTTTATAAAATACTAGTGGTTCAATCCGGCTTCGCTCAGTGTTTTTATATGTTAAATAATCACATTTTTATTAACATCCTTTATTTAATTAATTTTTACCCAAAATTATAAATGCATAATATCTTGTGGCAATGCAGTGGCGGTTAACCCACAAGCGTACGAGTCGCGCGTTTGTCGCCTCCAAATCTAAGGGTCATCAAATATAACTTAAATTACAAATATAGCCCGTTTATGTGTAATTTAGTTTCCAATGTGTGTCTTTATTTTACTCGGAATTTCGCACTTTTTTAACCACTTATCGCTTTTGTGCTATCCAAAAAAAAGGGCCTCTTAATTGTATTGCGTATGGGGCCTCGTGGGCACTAAATCCGCCACTGATAATATTACACGTAGGGTTGTATCCTGATAATAATGGCCGGTTGCTTGATTTAAAAAAATGCATATGTACATTAAATGTATGTCACTTTTAAGGTGTTCACTGTCAATACTTGTTTGAATGGCATTATAATAAAAATAATAAAAGATTTTTAGTACTTTTTCCACATGAAATTTATTTGATCAAATAAATTTTATGTGGAAAAAGTACTAAACATCTTTTATTATTTTTATTAAATGTATGTATTATATTCGATGAATATCGTAATAATATAATCAAAATTGGACGGCTATGTATAAAAATAGTTTTTAACTGAATTTCATCGTTTTACTAGTTTCAAATCGTTCATACAAAAGTGTTTTTTGTAGTTCGGCTGCTAAAACAAGTCAATGCCAAAACAATGTTCATATATCACTTTTAGGGTGTTCACTGTCAATACTTGGTGGAAAGGCATTATATTAGTAAAAACACAATATTCCTTTGTACTTCATTCCACTTTATTTAATATGTCAGGACCGGTTTCGCTCATTACGAGCATCGTCAACTGACGTCAGTTGACGATGCTCGTAATGAGCGAAACCGGTCCTGACATATTAAATAAAGTGGAATGAAGTACAAAGGAATATTGTGTTTTTACTAATGTTCATATAAGCAAGCTGTTCATTCTTACAAAGATTTCAATTGTATGTTTTTATTAATATTTGGATGCTATTTGGATAGTATGTAGATATACAATAATTATCCCCGCTCTAATGTTTTTTCGCATCTTCTCGCATCTTCTTAGTATCAGCACTGTCTCGACGCCAGCGACGTCGTCCATCCTTCGACGCGACGTCTTCGACCTCTAACCCTTTCGACGTTCGAAACTCATTTGGGTCAGTGGATTAATATATGTTTATTTATAGGCTTGCCATGATCGTGAAGCTTCAATCCGGGACAAGAGCGGGAGATAGGGAAAAAATAAACAAAACGTGTTCATTAAATGTGCATAAAAGTCTAAAAGTTATCGTACCGAGCGTCTCTTTGTGACGCGAAAGAACAACCGGAACAAAACACCAAACCGATAATAGTATACATAAATCAAAGCACGTATTATTTACTTTCGATGGATTCGGCGGTAACTTTGTGGAAGTTCATTTTAATATAAAATAAAATAATTTAGATTATTCGTACTTAAGCAAGCATTTGCAAAAGTAGTTGTCTGAGAATGCCTCTGAAAGAGGCGAAACACGAGTCACATTTTGTAACACAATACGTGGAATGATCTAAGTTATTTTATTTTATACACGTATTATTTATTAGTTTTAAATGTGTCACTATCTTGCAGGATTATGCATATTTAGTAAAATGAAGTGGTTATACAGCAGTTGCAATACTTGTTGAGGTCGTTGTAACTACAAACTGCCTTTCAGAAATTACACATAATTCACAAACATGTTTACGAATGAGATTTGACGGGTTAAATAGATCGAGTGTGTGCGTTGGGGGTCGGCGTCAGGCGTCTCGGCGCCTCGTCGCACTCGCCCCGCACTCGTCGCGCTTCAAAATATCAACAGGGCGGTTGCCGACTTTATCGGTTGTCGCCGCCGCGACTCGCTCTTCTCAGACCAGCCTGTTGCTTTTGTTTCGGCAGTGGGGAGTATTTTCTCAGAAAATCTAGAAATTTGTCTGCGGGAAAAAGCGCGATTCTCATGATTCACATACCGGTGCCTCCTTTTTCGTCGTGTGACTCAATATTCTGAGATAACGGTAGCCTGAATCTCACATTTTATCATATTTTGTTTGTCTCCATTCTGCCCTCTCGTGGTTGCTGGGTGTTTACCAAAGCAGATCCAAAATGTTTTTGTCTGAAATTTTACATTTTTATAACGAAAACGAGGAATCGTTTCCAAAAAGTACCTAGATGAATATTAATTAGTTGTATACAAATTTATATCTCCGTCGGAATGTTTGAAATGTGTGGTATTTTTGGATTTTTTACTTATTGTCATTTTGAATATGCACCTTATGACATTGACATAGGTCGTGACTGTCCAAACTGAGGTCCGCGGCCCATTTTTTAAGAAATGAAGAATGTTGAAGGAATATCATTTTCAGCTCGTGTAAAGTATGTTCAAGATATCATCACGGATTTTGAGAAACGATTTATCAATTTTGGAAATATTGAGAAAGATATTTTACTTTTTAGTCAACATTTAACTAACTCTCAGCATTACAAATGTAAGATTCGATCTTCAGCTGAAGTTGTGCGATTTGGAAACATACCCCTTTTATAACTAACAAATGTGAAACGAAAGAAGATTTTTTACAGATTAAAAATGATATTTAACAAAGTCAAATATTGATGTATTATAAAGTAACATGCTATTTTTTTCCTATTCAGTACCTTCTTCCTTTGTGACAGAGAAACAGGCCGGATGTTTTGTTTTATAAAATGGAAGGGCCTGAAAAAAATATTCTTGCTGTAATCCTATTTAAATGTGCATATTATATTTAAAAAAAATGGAGTCTGCAATGAAATTTATAATCTAAATTATCTATTCAAATTAAATTCCTAAGACCAAATTTAAAGGAGGGAATTTTATTAAATAAAATATTTATATATACAAATCGGGGGTTGGGTAAAAAACTTTAAAGGGTGGATCTTGCACGCTGACCGTAGTTTGGCGATCGCGGCTTTAAAGTAAAAATAGTAAAATTGTATTTTCTTCACTTCCATAGACATATTGGCTGTTGAAAACAAATCATACAAGGTTAATCATTACTACACCGGTTACGACAGTATAGTGAGAAATATAAAAAGATCTAATTCAACGACCTTCAATCAACAGTGGTTAACACTTCCCTGCGGTGCTAAAAATACTTCGATATGTTGCTGGCCCTTTAGGAACCAAGTGAAAAACGTGTTATTTTAAAATACACGTCCTGGGTTTTTTTACCATGTCCGCTCCCAATGTGGAGCATATGGACTCCTAATGGAGTTTATCTCAACAGGAGTGTTTCTAGGAGAACTGCTTGTTACTCAGTTGCTCAACCTCTCTTTTTCTAAAGAGAGTTGGAATAGAAGGAAAGGGCTAGGACAAGACTAATGGTTAGCTAATCGCTCTCGATACGCCCCGTTCGTAGGATAGGATGGGTGGGAGGGGGGAATTCAAGACATCACGTACATCCATGCCTTTGAACAGAAATTCATAAATCGGTTGAAAAATCAATTTATAAAACTGTCCGTACTGTGGTTCGAACCCGTGACCTCCGCAGCGGTAGCCAACGACGTTGACCACTCGACCACATAGGTGTCTAACCGGGTTTTTACCGTCCATCAAAGGGTAAGTGTTGAATTATGTTTTTCACTTAGTTCTTTAAGGGCCAGCAACAAATCGAAATTATTTTTTGGCACCGTAGGGAAGTGTTGAGCAGCGTCTTAAATAAATAAAATATAAATGGTAAGAAAGATTTCGAATTGGAAGTAAAAGTAGCTTGTTTACCTCACACATGACCGGATTCGGATCGAATCCTGAGTGGAAGGCTCTGTGGCTGGGAGCGTATATCGCCACCGAAAGGTACACCAGTGCTACTCCGCTGAGCACCATCGTCAGTTGACAGAGACAGATGGTGCCGATGATCCGTCCGTCCTGCTCCGGTATCACTCGTGGCTTTATTTTCTTCGTCATCTTTCTTAATTGTTCACTGTCAATACTTGGTGGAAAGGTATTATGTTAAAAAACAAAACATTTCTTTGTACACGCTATCGTTTTTACGCGATAAATTTATTCTAGAAATTAACGCGTTAACAAAACTTTACTACATAATAACATCGCGTAAAAAATATAATAATAAAAACATGATGTACGTGTTTTAATTATTATATTTTTACTATGCATTCATACATACATATATGTATGAATGCATAATTGTATCCACTTTTTTAATATTCACTTATTGAATTTAGTTCTGACCGGTTTAATGAAATGCTGTTTTTCCTAGATTCTTGATCCTAGTCGATTATTATTACATTGGATTTTTTTGTTGACCCGACGGTAAATTATTTATTTTTACAATAAATTCCGTTATAAGCTTTTTGATTGATTTCTGCATGTTACAATGGCTGTCATTCTTTACAAAGTTCCGTGTAATTCATCATGCAGTCTCGATTCATTTTGAAATGTTCTAACACACCTAGAATTAAGACCAAAAGTTTGTCAAAAAGAAATTGCTATTTAACGAATTGAATAAATGTATTTTAACAAGATTCAGATTGGAGTCATCACATCACCATTTCTCTTTATGTAAAAAAAACAGTTCTAAGAAAAAAAAATATAGATACAGTCAATCCTCTTTTTATGCGTTTTTTTTTAAAGCGATTTCGAAGTTTCGGTTTTTTAACAAATGCATTTTTTTTAAATGTACTATATTTTACGATATATAAAAATGTTTAATATTACATAGAGAGGACGCATCCGTTGTATTTTGGATAGAATAGAGAATGAATCATAATTATAAATCATGTTGCATCTGGCTTAAACAATTAACTAACGACACAAGAAAATCTGAACAAACTTTGATCAATAATTTAATTTTTAGAAAAAAACCAACGTTTTTTTAAATTGGTACGCATAGGTACTATTTCTTCCGAAATAGAGTGATTTCGAACCACATGCAAAACGCACTTAGCATTGTCATACAGTGACGATAATTTTACTTAAATTGTTTCTAAAGTGAAACAATAACCAAAAAAAAATATTTTTTAATAAAAAATATTTGTAAGTATTTATAAGCCGTATTTTTCCGCTGATTTTCTTATACTTTTTAATGCGATTTAGGGTATTTTAACTAACTGTTTCAAAGTTATGCGAATTTTAAAATTTATGGAACTTATCCCCACTTTTTGTATGGAAGTCTTTTTTTAAGCGATTTTTATGCGATATTTCGTGGAACGCATTTACCGCATAAAAAGAGGATTGACTGTATATTTTTAAAAGAAGATGTATTCTATATCTCTTTTAAGCCAGTATATATAGCTAAGATTAATTGAATTTAAAATACAGTTCTGAGGAGGACGTGATGCCGAAATAGCTATTAACTAAACACATATTTTTAAAATAACTGAATACAGTGTTATTAAATCTTACAAAACTATAAAATTATACACTTTAAGCTCGCAAGAATAGTACTTATAAAACTAGAGCATATTCTAGACCAGTGGTCGGGAACCTACTACCCGCGGGTAATTGAATTACCCACTTCGCATTTTGAGTTACTCGCCAAGAAATTATATTTTTTTTTTATCAAATTACTTATCTAAGAAGACCAAGGAAGCCACCAATAACAATAGTATATGTGTGTTTTGTATTTACACATATATCATGCAAATATATTATGTATAAATATGTGTATTATTTTCTAAAAATGATTTTTTAAAAGAATAAATGGTAGAAAAAAATATTTTTCAAAACATTTTTTTTTTTTACCCAGTCTCAAAAAAGGTTGCCGACCACTGTTCTAGACGTAAGCAAATCAAATACGTAGAGTGCAAATGTACGCGTCAAAATTAATAATCTTACTAGAATACACCAACATAAAGATATTTTCCATTGATTATTTTAGCGTTGATTAAGCACAGGTCTGTAAAGTCTTAAACGACGTTTGACATTTATTTTTCGTTATTAGTTTTATTTTTATAACATCCAAAAGTTTTTTTTCTGTTGTAATGGACTTATATGCACATGACTAGAGTACTTTACCACGCATGTACTTTTAAATACAACCGATCGATTTTCTATCTTTGTGGTCTTTAATGTCGAAAATTTCTTATTTTCTTTGTTCGTGTCTGGAAAAACGAACATGACACCGCCTGTCAAAAAATTTGACTCAGCTTATTTATCGATAATTCTATTTAATATTTATCATTTAGGTAATGAGTTCAGAGACTAAACAATTTGGTTGATAAATTCATATGTTTGATCTTTGTAATTTATTTTGTTTTATCGAAATGCCTTTTTTTTCAATTTCTAATTCATTTAAATAAAATAATATTTGATCAATTACAAAAATATTAAATTAGTTTAATCTGTTATCATTTTATAAAATCTTTTTTAATTTAAGTAGGTGTTATATCTTTCTACACTTTTTGCTGGATCCCAAGTTTCGAATATTTTTATTTGCTGGTTCTTTTATTTGAGTGACGATTTTTTATTTACCATATATGTTACATAGATAAGGTCGCAAACGAGCAGTAAATAAACTAGCATACATAATAAACATATGTGAGTTTATTATATATTATGTAATATGCTGAATCAAATGATTTAGAATAAATTTGTGTATGAACTGGATTTTAACAATATTCAATACGAACTGATGAAAATTTACACAACGTAGTTTTTAATTTACTTTTCTTATGATACTGCAATTGTATAATTATTGTAAACTTTTTTAAATCTTTGAAAACGATTCAAATAAAAAAAAAATTTACAGACGTATACTCTTTTAATTATCGTAGATAACAAAATTATATAAAAAAAATATATAGCTTAGTGAATGAAGCTTTTAAACGATGAACAAACATTTATTATTTAACTCTTACCTTACGAGTCCAAATGCAGCCTGTTAATTAAACAATGTCTTATAAGCAATTTTCCTTTAAATAACTTGAGAACAAATCATCATGTTATTCGTGGAATTATTCGAGTAAAGGATTATTTCTAACAAATATCACTATTCTCTTCGACGTCATACTTGAAAATGATTTAAGTCATATCTGGGTAAGTTTTAATTTTTGTTTTACGAGTTCGGTGCAGGACGGGGGAGTTGAAAACACCGACGACCGACGCCGTCGAACAGCGGACTACGACTGCTTCAGTCGCGACGCCTGCCTTACTATTCCACACATAACTTTTAAGACGTCCTGATTCTGTAATTGCTTCCAATGTGATTAAAAAAAACTCATACGCGTGTTAAATCGTTTCCACATTTTTTTTTCATGTGATCAATTCTGTTTTTTAATGTTTTATTTATGAAAAAACTACACTAACTACATGGTATGTAAAAAAACTTTTGCTTAATTTATTGTATAGATTACATTATTTTTTCGGAGAGTTCGCTAGCTGCCTACTTATTCGATCACCTTTGTGTTAAGCCTTTGAAGACTGTTCCTAGATGGTATTAAGCGTAATGTTAAAAAAAACATTTATATTTATAAGCTTATAATCTTATAGTAATGAGAAAAATACAATAAACATATTTTTAAAGAGATTAATACTTTCGATGGTTTCGGCGGAACTTTGTGGAACTTTGTGTAGAATCGAAACAAAGCAAAAAAATATAATCATACTACCAATGACGTTAAACATTACAAACTATTAAACTAATGAGCTGCAATCAATCAGATAGGTTGGTGATTACTCTATTAATTGGAAACAATGTAAGTAATGGCGAGCAAGCCGTCCTATTAATAAGAATATTATTTAATAATATTTCTTTTTTGTTAAGAGTTTTATTTATTTCTAAAAGTTCTAAGCTATTCATCTTTAAACCCTTTTTATTTACTCGGTGGAGTTTTTAATTACTAATCTGATTAAAATTATGATTATTTTCCATTAAATGATTGGCAAACTCAGAAAAATTGTTACTTTTTAGACATTTTAACAGTAAAGATCGCGTAGATTCATCGTCTCAGAGTGAAGACTGTCAAGCTTCATATGTTGGACAGACAGGTAGAAACTTTAATATTAGAATTAAAGAACATATAACATGTCTAAAAAATAGCGTTTAATTTCTTCAAACATGCATTTTAACTCGATGCTTGATTGGAGGTCTATTAACTCCATTTGTGACCCAGCTGTCATGAAAACAATTGGATGTCATACACAAAATGCTGATATAAATTTGGGAAATTCAGATCAGTGCTTTGTTTTGTTAGATTTATAAATAACAAAATGCAAAATATATTTGTAGAAGGCTGTAAACTCCGATAGGGCCGCAGAAAATCTTGATTATGATTTTATTAAAGGGGAAATAAAAGACTCGAGTCCCGGGATGTCCCGGGACTTTGACTTATCACGCCTCAAGTCCCGGGACTTTGAAAACACCGAGACTTCAGAATCCCTACTTGTCAGTGACAGGCGGTTCATGGACGCGGTAGATGGATAACCAAAGTAACAATGAAAGTGGACTTATTTCCGAGGTCTATAATAATAATAATTCCATTTGTTTAATTGAAGATATGTTAAAAATAAGATTTGCTTCACTCCCATTTAATGAAAAAGAGTTTATTGTTAAGAGTCCAAAACCAGCATCAATATTAATTATTCAGTCTCAAACAAAGACATTTAAAAGACTTGTCGAAATTATTCTGTACGTCATACATTTTATTTTTTCAAAAAGTTAATGTCATAAATACGGATTTTCTTACCTAAATATTTTTGGGTAAAGCACATGAAAGACACAAATGCTCTCAATCTCCTGTGTGTTCTTACATAAAATTCAAAATAATTGAAAAGGAAACTCGTAGAGGAGATTTTGTTTTTTTTAATTTGAAAAACATGCTAAAATATTTATTTATACATATAATATTTGCATCAATATTATTAGTTTTAAGCAAAACCTCGAAAAAACACAAATAAATTAAAATCTCCTACAAAAAAAAATATATACCTACATACAAATAATGCGCGTTTTCGAAAGATTTTTAAAAATTATATT
The DNA here is from genome assembly GCA_031772345.1 of Himalopsyche anomala. Classification (NCBI taxonomy): domain Eukaryota; kingdom Metazoa; phylum Arthropoda; class Insecta; order Trichoptera; family Rhyacophilidae; genus Himalopsyche; species Himalopsyche anomala. The sequence continues at coordinate 31,932,542 of CM062825.1, forward strand.
TGATAGCAGAAAAATACTCGTGAATTAAATTTCACTAGCCTGGTATAATGCTATTTATTTTATCAATAAAAAATGCATTAAAAAAATCTACTTTACTATAAAACGAAATTTCGGTTTTAACAGACATCCCCTCTCTCGCATTTGTCCGTTATATCGAGATTGTACTGTAGCTTTAATTAAGTACATGGCCAGTTTTAAATTGTCAATGGGGATTTTTTGGTGAAAACCCATTTCTATTCGAGCTGCCGACCAGTACACACCTTTGATCACTGCTTATGTAGACCGACAGACGGCTCAAATTAATTATCTACCACTACTACCACCTACCTCCAGCACTAAGCTTAAATATATATAAAAAAATGCTTATATATATATACTAGCTGGCCCGACGAACTTCGTACCGCCTCAGAATCAACAAATGTTGTGTTGGCTGAATTAAATTTAGTTTAAATGAATTAAGTTCAATAAATGTGCAAAATTCAAAATGAAAAGTATTTTAATTTCATTGAAATGATGTTATTCACGTGGCACAGTCGATAGATTTAAAGGAATGCAGTGAACCAACGATTCTATTTTGAATTTTGAAGTTTAAATGATCCACATATTTTTTCTTAGCCGCAAGAATCGCTTGTTCACTCAACCAATTGTGATTTTTGTGATTAGATGTTTGGGAACATTTTGTTGATAAAGCCGTCCTTCGTTGAGACGAAATTGCAAAAATTCGGCGGAATCGAAATCAATCCGTTCAATTCGTCAACAGGAACACGGCCATTACCGACGATAGTCAGCAATTGCTTGGAGAAATCTTCGGCAGATGGATCGTTTAGAAATGCAACTCGCATGTTTGTCGTTAGCTGAAGTTTCTTCACATACGCGCCACAGAGTCGATGCATCGGCAGCGGTCGATCTTGAAATGAATGGTAGTGTTTTGCGGAAATCGCCAGATAGTAGAATAATTGCGCCTCCAAAACATCTTGAGTCATTGCGCTGATCTTTCATAGTTCGGTTGAGTGTTTCTAATGCGGAGGAAAAATAAGCCACCATTTCCCTCATCAATTGCCTTCATTAAATTATCGTACACTTTCTGTTGGGGGGTTCAACAGTGGTACATTCGTTCTAAGTGATTGGTTCAATGCATCTCGATCATATTCAAGTTTACCGATTCTCAATTGAAAGCGTCGTTCATTCCTCGATTTGGCGACGCATCATGCAGCGCATGATATAACACATGTCTTCGATCAAAAGCAACGCCTGGTTATGTATCTCCTCATTCACCTCGAGATTGGGATTCCTTGAACTGACGCGAATTCGGTGTAAAGTGTCTTCGGACATGTCATCTTTGTACTTGTTCCACAGATCACGTGGATTCGATGGGAAGCATGTCAAAATAATGTGCGTATCTGACTTGGAGATGCAGAAACAATTGCTTCAGCGATTTTCATGTCCCAATGAGTATCGTTTTCAAGCAAATTGAGCTATTGACATGCGGCATGAAATGTTGAGCATACTACGCCATTGACAGTTCGAAGTGATTCAATGATGTCGTCCCGAAGGGAATTATTGGTTGTTTTTCAGATTTTTCATGTTCACAGAACTGAAAGACTCTTAGAAAACCATTCCGAGCATTCTTTCGGATTGGTTTAGAAGTACTTGGCATAAGCCTCTTTCTTTCACTGTATTTTAAATAATAGAATTACATCTTCACAATATTGACAAACGACTACCTACAGTAACTGTCAAACAAATGCTGTTGCTAAGGAATGTGTTGGTCTAGGATAAATTTGTTCTCAATGCATGTCATCAACATAATAACAGCGATCTTTTCAAAATTATTCAAATAATACTTTTTTATAATTTTACGAAAGTTCATTCTAAATTTTTCATATTTTTTATATTACGAAATTATATAAATTCCCATTATAACAAAGAACGCAACATTGTCCTAATCTTCAATATTATATTTATGAGATTATCTTTCATTAGAATTTTTTTTTTTGTTTTTGTTTATTGTTCCACACATACAAACAATTATACAGTCAATCCTGTTTTTATGCGGTAGATGCGTTCCAAGAAATATCACAACAAAAAAATCGCATAAAAAAAAACTTGACTTCCATAGAAAAAGTGGGGTGCGTTACCTAAATTTTAAAATCCGCATAACTTTGAAACAGCGAGTTAAAATATACACTAAATCGCAAAGTATAAGAAAATTAGGGGAAAACCACGGCGTAAAAATATTGAAAAATATTCAGTCTCTGTATGACAATTCTAAGTGTGTTCTAAGAAATAGTATGCGCATCAATTTCATAAAACTATGGTTGTTTTCTAAGAATGAAATTAGTGATTAGAGTTTGTTCAGATTTTCTTTTTCGATAATTAATTGGTTATGCAGTTTGTTATACCCATATATATTTTTTATCGTTGAAACTTGAATGCGCGTTCAGAATTTGAATCATTTAGAAAGAAATGATCTTCTAATTTATTGAAAATTTGGAGACCTTCTTCAATTATTTCCGCAGTGAAGGAACTGATTTTTTTTTAATTCGTCATTGTTTCTGGTTTTTTCGAAGATGTCAATAATTTAAATTTAATTATTGACATCTTCGTCACTTATAGCTTTATCTGTAAGTAATTCGTCGATATAATTTTTGCTAAAGGTATCAAACCTTTCTCCGCCAAGTTCATGTGCTAAAGTAATCATTTCAGCTGATATTACCGATGTTTCAATGGTTTCATCGACTGTAACATACCTAAGTAGGTGGACTTAATTCAGCGATGGCAGATGCAACATGATTTAAACAGTCCGAAATCGTATTTTTTTAAAAAATGTCGGTTGTGTTTATGATTCTCTCTATTCTATCCAAAATACAACGATATATGCTCTCGATGTAATATTTAACATTTTTATATATCGTAAAATATGGTAGGTACATTTAAAAAAAATGCATTACTTAAAAAACCGCATAACTTCGAAATCGCATAAAAACAGGATTGACTGTATATGGGTCACAAAAATAAAATAATGATTTGATAGTATTTTATAACAATATAATATACATTCAAAGTATACTGATTTTTTTTACATACTTTCTGATTTTATGTATTTTCATTCGTCGTTTCACATTTCAGTATATATATTAGCGACGGTGATGAACATGAGACATAAATTCCTAAAAGTTTTTTTTTAAATGGATATTGAAGATTTAGTTTCGAATTCTGACACAACCAAGTTCGTCGGTACATCTCTAATTCAAAGTATGTAACAAATGAATTTAGGATACATTGCCATCTAGCGGATGAAATCAGCATACAACGAAATTTGCATTATTTCAAGCTGTTCTTCATTTAAAAACTGTATGAAAATATTATTTTCTTTATAATTTCTTTTCCGTGATATTTTTCCGATGTTTTAATGCTTATTCTGCTATTCTAGGCAAATACGAATTTAATAAATCAAAGATCATTGAAATCCGTGCTGCAATTCTCGAGATATACATGGTGTAAATAACCCCACTTTGTTTTATATATATAGATATATATTTATATTAATTATACCAATCAAGATGAAAAAATAAGTCGGAATAAAAAAACCTGCTTTAAAACCATCAGCCAGGATGCGAGAGAATTTACCCGTCAGGCCGCCGCCGAATTAGCCATGGAAACGGTTTCGATGTATGAATCGTTCATGAGGCCGACAACATCCCCGTCGTCATGAGGGGAAAAACGATAATTCATGTCATATAATTCCTTCTCTTCCGTCCCGATGATGATCGCTTTCAAAGACTTGAGCGACTGAGAACTAAAAAAGACGGATTTTAACGGGAGAAGCAGAAGAGTTACGAATTTCGTAACATGTCGGAGTTGAAATCACACGTCAAGCCAGATCCCGCTAAGTCTGAGTCACTCAGATTCCTCCCAACGAAAATCACCTGAGACAGATAAACAGCAATCGAGACCGGAAAAAACTCACCACTTCCTTCATCCTCTGTAACGACAAAACTTACCACAGACACCGCTTGACCAATCACCTCGCATCAATCATCGAATCTCATCCGCTACCAAGACGTCAAAAGAAATCACTCCCAATCAGTGGAAAACGTGCAACCGGAAACGAAATATGCAATCTCTTAGTACTGCAGCGCACTCTTTCGGCTGACCTTAACATTGTATTTTATTTTTACCTTTTTCCTAGCGACGGTTTTTCAATTTGGTTTTTAGAAATCTGTTGATGTCGATGCGTCGAGGTACCTATGTATTTTATGTATTATATGTATCAGACAATTTTTTTTTTGTAGATGCAATCAGAGTAAATATTTTATTTTAAACTTTGGATCTGTCAATGTATTTTTAATTTATGACAGTTCATTCATTGTGTACAAATTGCGCATGTTTGAAATAAATACAGTATTTTTGTGTGTTTTTTTTACAGCGACCAATCGTACGATTGTTTTCTCTACATGTACTTCTTCCCTTCAAATTTTTTTATATTTATAAAAATCTGCGGATAAGGAATCTTGACGAAAATGAATAGTAAACACGAGTAAAAAAGTGGCTAAAATTATTTAATTCACAATATTTTTAAGAATTCTATTGTCAAAGCCTGCTGAAATAAAACCAATTTCATTTTAAAAGCTCATGTCTGTTTATCTAAATGTACGAAAGAATCAAAGTAAAAATCGGATTGAGTATGAAATATAAAATCACGAATCATCCGTATGAAACTGTTTTTAAACAATGAATCTTGATTTGATAGTGCTATGTTAAACTCTTGCCAAGATTCATAGTAAATCAGAATTTATTTTATATTTTTATAATTTATATATATGTACATACATATTTATCGTGCACACTCAAAATAGTGTGTTTTGGTATTTAGTATGAAAATTCATTAGATGAAAAAGGCTTGATTTCACATTGTGTTATTTAGAAAAATACATGAGTTCGGTTACAAAAAATATTTTTGTCAATTTTGTATTTATTTTGTTTCAATATTTAGTCATTCTATAATTTTAATAAATTGGGTGTTAAAAGCTAGAGTTAAGTTTGAGTCATCTTTTATATCAGAATCATTTATATAATGTTTATTTCGCATTTTAAAAAATACCGTTTATTGATATATTATTAAAATAATTAGATAAAGTTTGAATTGTCTGAATGCTGTACTCTTCCATTAATCTTGTCGTTAACGATCTGGGATTCGCCTTTCGACATCTTCAAATTTTTTCAAGTGCACGAATGTACTTGAACTGACATTCGTGCACTTGATAAAACCTGAAGATGTTGAAAGGCGAAACCCGGTTCGTTAACGACAAGATTAATGGAAGAGTATAGCATTCAGACAATTCCAATTTGAAATTGAAATTCCATCAAGCGCCTTCAGTCGAAATTCTAAATTAGATTAAATAAAGGTTTTTGTAACGAGCTATTTCTGAAATTCGTTCAGTTCGTTCGACCCACCACGATATTAAGCACTCTGTGAAGTTTGATCGAAGTGGAATTTTATCTTTTGATAAATATGATTTATATAAATTGAGAAGTTGTCGTTATAAATTTGTACGACAAAGGCGTATGAGTATATCAAACAGTATTATGTAACAGAGGGAAAAATCAGTCAATTAACATTCAACATGCTGATATTGGCGAGAACGATTTTCATCAATAATTTAATTTAAGAAAACATTTATATAAACTGCAATCATGTAATTCTTATAAAGTGAACAATTTTCAACAATTTGAAACATTTTTTATAATATTTTTTCACAAATCTGCGCCTTCGACTTAATGTAACTATATATCTTATGCTGAAGTTCCTCCTCACTGTTCACAATTTATAATTGATTATGTTTACAGAACGAGCAAACGCCATTTGTATCGATAAAGGAACAAAATATTATATTTAGTTACACAACAATTAAAGATGTTGAATAATAGCTATTTCGACGTTACAGAAAATATCTCATAACTCAGTATGTTTTCTAGATTATTTTTGGTTTCAATTCATTTCAATAAATGTATATTTCATGAAATAAAAAAACAGGTGTATTTTGGATTGAAATGATTTATTGTACAAGTGATTCCTTATAGTTGGATAAATTTTTTGTCGATTGTGTGAACAGTGAGGCTTGTTTTATTGAACGTTTCAAATATTATAAAAATATCTTTATCGGTGATATTTTGTTTTGACAAATCTTTAATTGATCGTGAAAAACACATTCCTTTAAAAACACATGATTTGTTCATTTGATACCAAGCGTATTTCAATTGTAAACCTTTTGTCGATCTGCATACAACTGTAACAGTATCTCTCTAGAACAGTGGTTCTCATGCGCAACCCACTGACAGCTTCATAGTAAATATTGACATTTACAATTGTGTCTTTTATTGAATATAATCTATTAAGTTGATCTATTTTCTTAGTAGTAATGTAACTGATTTTTTTATTACATCTCAAAACTAAAATTTGGTATGGCCACTAGAACTTTTTATATGAGGCGCTGATGTTTATAATGCTGCCACAGTAATATTTTGCGTGATAACCACTGCTCTAGAAGTAAGGATGTCTTATTGAAACACTTAATCGGTATTTGTATTTTTTAACGACAAAAACCAACTTATTTCCTTCATTTTATAATAATTATTTTACAACCTGTATCATGCGAGGTGCTAACATATAACGTTGTTTTATAATAACAATTGTATTAGTTTTACTGAAGAATTTTCGCCGAACTCAATTAATTGTTGTGGGAGTTTTTAAAGTATGAAAGAATGCGAGTAACATAGAAAAAACGAAGTGTAAATTATCACCGATTGAAATAACCTTCTATAATATTCGACAACCAATAACGGTTTGTGTATAATTTTATACATTTTCATAATAATTTATTGTCCATATATACAAACTTGACTGTTACCTTTTGAATATGACCTTTCCGTAGCTTGAGTAAAATGACGCTTTTTCTGTACAACGTTGTACGCTACCAACTTATAAACCAAACCGCACACAAAGCCCAACAACTAAATCAATATTATCTATTTTATTTACACATAAGCCACAAGTTACTTGACGATGATTCGAGCTCATCTTTGAGAATGTATACAGCTGAATCGCATCGATTGCCTTCGGTGGATTATTACTATAGCAGGCTAAATTATTAAAAGCGCCTTTACAAGCACATTATTTCATTTACAAATTTGAATCCCGCCGTATTAAGCGAGATAAGAAACATTTTTGTATGTAGCAATTACATCCACAGAAATGTAACATCCAATGCGCAGTATTGTCTGTAGTCCTTTCTGTATATGCAATTCATTTTTTTTTCGGTTACGAAAAAAATCACAATACGTTTTATTTCTGAAAATTTTCCAATCGTTTTGAAAAAATACGGACAGCAAATTTATCAATGTGATTTTTTTTATTTCATTTTACTTTGTCATTTAAAACGCGCGTACAGGTGTATATTTACAAATTTTCTCCATTTCTTTTCCTTTGTTCAAGTATTATAAGTTTTCATTTTGATTAACAAGAATTATATTTCGCTTAAATGTTCCCCAGAATAAAAAAAATCGCAGTGCTTTGAATTTACTTTGTAATAATCAGTTTAAGAATTTAAAGAGGCCACGCGGTTCTTTAATACGTGCATTCGCAATGCGGACAATATATGTAAGTAGAGGACATAAAAATGGTTATCAGTTTTTAAACATTACTAGCATTCATTAATCGAAAATACAAGCTTCGTATCAAATTATAGTAAGACAATACCTTTTCATAAATATCAAATCGAAACATTTTACATATTTATAATGAAAGCTACTACTCAGCTTATTTAAAAAGAAGGCAAACGCGAAGGATATAGTGAAATATACAATTCGATCATTGATATAAATCGTCGTTCGTCTCATCACATCACATTATATTAATTATTGAGTGAATTTACTACTGAAATAAATAATCCTTTTTCATTGTATTCAATCATTTTATAGGGATATTTTTTTGATATTACGTTTTTCAACTGTTTTGTGTTAGATTGTCAATTCAACCGAATAAGCTATTGAACGGTTTTCATCCGATTTATCTGCAGACGAGCAAGATTGACCGATCATTTGGATACGCAAAAATATGTCCTGTCCCCTTACCTCGCCTCACATAATAAATAACAATTATTATCGAATAACATAATGCTCATTGATAACATTATAATAAAAACAATTCGTTGAATATTGGCGATTCCTTTCGAATGGTAGATCGCATTATGTTGTAAATATTGTTTTGAATTTCATATTCCCACTAAACTTTCAATAACCTACATCGAATGAATGGTTTTGATTTTGGATTTAGATTATCATTGAATCATGTTTCACATATCTTAAAACAAAAAGTGGTCACGAATATCAGTCTGCCGTCGATGCAAGCTGCGAATTTTTTTCTTAAAATTGTTTTTATACGAATGACATTATAAAGATAAATTGTATGTCTTTTGATTTAATGATTGTGAGAGAATACATGTATCTATTTAGGTAAAATAATCTCACTCGATATGAAAAAGAGTGAAAAAGGCGGACAAAAAACGCCAAGCATCGATATTTAAATGTGAATATATGTATGTACTTTCAGAGTGTGTGTAACATCGTTAAGTTAGTCAGAGGTCGGAACGAATTTTTCACAGCCTGCAACGCGTCAACATGAATACAGGTCTGGGGACTTGAGTCGAATTAAAGCCGATCATTTAAAATATAGTTATACGTAATATAATAATTTACAATAATATTTAGAAGAAGTTATAACGATTGAAAGATGAAAAAGTTATGTTTTAAATCGATAAGGCAATAATTTATTGAAGAAGTCGACGACATCTACCCCTTCCACAAGGCATCCGTATCTCTGCTGCCCGTCCTGCCTCTGCAGTAAAGCGCGTCTTCGGGCTCATCCAAGTCCAAGTCATCGCACAGCAGCTTGCTGAATGAACAGAAAACCCTTTATTACTGTCGAGGGTTCGTTTTACAGAATGCAAAATATAACAGTATTCTAGTGACCTGCTTATTAAATTTTTAGTTGTTCTATTATATGCAACACAGTGGAACGAGTGAGTGAAATCGTGGAGTGTCCCATTAATTCTGTTTTAAATAAGAACTCTTGTGAAGAAGATTGTGGTATTTTATTGTAAAGATAAAAAAAACATATTCAATTTTAGGAAAAAAAAACCATACGAAATAAAATACATCAAGCTACAGCATTCATACTACTAAAAAGCAAATTAATAAAAATAGAAAAAAAATACAGTGCAAAAAAAAAAAAATACAAACTAAATTTACTTCTACAATAAGTTATTAAAAAAATCATTTTACAAAAGAAATAAGACAAAACAGAAGGGTATGCAAAATGCATACCATCGAATTTGTTATCATTTGAAATTACTGATCAGCTGAATTATTGTATTAAATTTGCTCATATTTATAAAATAACAAAAGAACAATGATAAAAGTTTTGAAAGTAAACGACAACGGATATTCGCAAATCTAGCTGAGAAGCTTGCTCTACGTTACCTACGCATGCATTTCTTCAGAGACGGAGGTCGGGACTTACTCCTCCTTTGCCGGCGGATATCGGTCACCGTCTGAAGACGATCCTCTGGCGCAACAGGCGCAGTGCCAGTAGGCCAGCACGCCAACGGCCACAGCGAACGCGATGGGAGGGGCCGCCAACGCCACCGCCAGGTGTCTGATTGTCGCCGGCCAGCTGTACCTCACCACCACGCGGTCCGGATGCACCTTGCTGTAGTGACAGGGGAAAGCTTCGTTGGCTTGCTGGTGAAGTTTGTATTCTTTCGCGAACACCGTGCAGTTGACCCGTGGGGGATAGCCACAGCCCTCCGTGTTGATGAGCAGTTTGGTGTCGGTGACGTGCCAGTCGAGAGCGTCAATCGAGGTACCGCTCGATACGTACTCGGCGTAGGGTGTCAGAGAATAGTTCACCAAAATCTGAAATCGTTTAAGCAAATGCTGTTCAGTATGCTCTGTACGTACAATATTACGGTATGTATAATATGTGTTAATTATAAGTGAGAAATGTAGGAAATATAAATACTAGCAAGAAATCAAGTGATGTTACGTGCCTGGTAACACCTAGTGTGGGCCGACGTGCAACCCTCCCGACACGAAGCCCACGAGCAGTTCCTCAAGCCCTCTGCGTAGACGTGCTCGCTCACCGCACAAGTGACAGCCTCGGACTCGAAGTCCGCCAAGATCGTTGCGATGGCCGGTTCGACCACAAACGGAATTAGAAAGAGAAAAGCGAACACGGCGAGAATTGCAGACGTCCCCAGAAACAGCGAGGTGTAGAACTTAGCTCTTTCGGCCAGAGCCGCAAGTCTCTCCGCCGGGGTTGGCGGTGGCGGTGACCTCCTCGGCAGGTCCTCCTCTCCTTCTTCGTCTTCTTCCTCGATGCCGGGGCCGCTTTCCGCGCCCATTATCACCGTTGACTCGTCCGAATCCATTTCGAGGCTGGAGCGCGCTCCGCTCAACACCGTCGAACGGGACGCGCGCTTTATTAAGTCTGCGATTTTGACGAAGTTTTTCCAACCGCTTTTGCTTAGAACTTCCGCTGCTATCGTTATTGCGGAGAAAATTCGAATAATCTTCAAACGATCACTTGCGCTTAATATTGGACGAGTGTATCGACGCTTTGCTATTGATCGGTTTCTACTAAATTTATATATAAAATCTGCGTATTACTCGTCAACTATGTATAAATAGTTTTTAATTATCATCTTTTTCTTGCGATAAAATTCAATTTTGTATGCATGTTAAAATTATTGAAAAATCTCATAGGGTTGAGTATTTCAAATATCATCGTTACTCCAATAAATCATTCATCCGTCCATTTGATATATGTGACAAATATGTTTTCTATCAAACCGCAAAGCTCAGGTTCAGCCCAAAAGAAAAACTTGGAATTGAATTTCATTTGCACGATAACGGGATTGATTGTACAGCTCACGCCTTATATTTTTTTCACGAAACACTTTCTAGGTATTGAACATATTACACTCATAATAACTTGTGACTTTATTTATTGCAGAAATTTTGGCTCGCGATGAAATCGAGGGCGACCGTGGCGTGGCGTCTTCGATTTCGACAATAAATTCGACGTAGCAAGTAAATGTCTATAATATTTGCATAAATCAGCCGGTGCTGCTCGAACGAAGACTGCATGCGAAAATTACAACTAGGTTAAGTGTTCATGTACAATACATATTAATTAAAATATATAATTTTTTAATTTTACGCGCTCTCCACTTTCAAACTAAATTTTTAACACGATGTTTCCGGCCGGAGCGCGCCGACGACAGTCTGAGGCCTCTTCAACTCGGAATGGGAAATTGTCGCCGTCCGATCGTAGCGAGTACTATTGTCGTATTGTTGAATTATTTCACTTTAAAAAATAACAAAGTCGACCGTTGCGCGAAGCGAGGTGAGGTGCTCAGTTAATGTTGAATATCACTAAATATTTTGATGCGTGAACAACGACTCGGAAGCGATAATAATTTATTGTTATTCATATGTCGATACGTTAAAGTGGGACTCGGGAAATGTCGATTTTCCGACACTGTGACGCGTCTATGGTAAAGGTACTCTGAAAATTTCGACTACCATAGAACCGTCATCCTTTATACTGAAGGGAAACTGACTTGATACACCGACGTTGTCGGAGCGGTGAAAAATGCTCGAGCCAGTTTCCAGATCGGAGAGAAATATTATGGAAAGCTTTAAAGGTCGGAGCGTAAAGGCGATCTCTATCGTCGGCGAAGCCGGCGGTCTTTCGGCGCGACCGGAGTCGTCAGGCGTCCGAAGCGTCCGGAAGGCGCGCTAGAAGCCTCCCAGGTCGCCATGGACTGGACTCTCGTGCAGGAGGGGAACGCCTGTGAAAAAGAACAAAAGATAAGTTGAATAAGACTAACTGAAATCTTTTCGATATATTCCTTCTGCGAAAAAATCATTTCAATTTCAATTCGAATTTCGTTTCATCGAAAATTTACAAAACCATTTCAGCCGAAAGCTTATAATACTTCCGAGGCTGCCAGTGAACGTACTTTGGTATTGTCCTTACCACGGATTGAGGCAACCCAATAACAAATGAATTAATAAAACATCAGATTATTAAAAAAAATATATATATATTATTTTGGATTTGTCCAAACTCTCAATGAAAACATTTTTTAACAATCCCATTCTGACTTATTTTTCAAATATATACATATAAGCACATTTGTGTTCTTTTGAAATGATAGTCACCCCTCCGCAACTAAAGCGGTTAAAGTTTAAAATATAATCATTGTAAAAAAATAATATTTACCTCTCATCATTATGATTCGTATTTTATGCGCGTCTCAAATTAAATGCCTCTTGACCTTTTTCGCAGATATTATGATAAGGTCCCAAAGGACCTTTTATCATCAAAGGTCACAATTTGTTATTATAATATACTTGATTACTGGCGAACTGATGTTTTCTTTTACTGTCAATTTGTTATGGAAACTTATTATGAAATATGAAATTTGTAATAAAATCATCATTCCTTCAAAATCCTATATTTTACTCTTCACAATAGGTAGGAACTAGAAACATATATTATCATTGCATGTAGACCTTAACGCACTTTGTATTCATTATCATGCGGTCAGATGTATCTGCTACTTCGAACGTTTGTATGCTTTGTGTATTTGTGAACTTGCATTCAATATTATTAAAATATGAATACATATGTATGTATTATATAATACTCAAACATATTAACGTTTATAATATACTTCTAACACTATTGGAAAGCCTATCGTATGTGTAGTTTAAAAGTAAAATTAGTATTTAAATACATTTTTTAATATTAACATAATTTGCAACTTAATGTATAAATTTAAAAATGGTACCTATATATTTTGGTAAAATGAAATTATTAAGAAAAATACATATACATATATAAATATATATATGTGTGTATGTAAATGTAATACTACTTAGAACGAGGAACGCAGTTTGTCATTAATAGTCTTCTGTCACAAAATTTGATAGTATTATGATAAATATTTTGCAATGAAAAGAGTAAATATAATAATTATAATATACATAATAATTATTATGGACAACTTTCTAGTGGTCATACATATTATTATATTATATGAAAAACTCGATTCTTATTTGTTTTTCATTTGTTGAATGGTTGCCGTAAATGAAACTGGTCTTGATCAATGAATATTTTTTTGGAATTAGTGTAAAAAAGCTTCTTAGTCTTCACATGAAATTGGCATTTAACATCTTGACAGGGACTGGTTCTAATGTATTATATTATACCTTGCGTCAATTTTTGTTTACTCGATGCAAAGTTTACCATAAATATATATTTATAATATATTTTATTAGCATTTAAAATAAAGATTGTACATAACTGAAATGATAATTGAATTTAAATTCGAACAAAAATATTAGAATTTGTTAAAAAATATTATTTTTCACGATACCGTACCGTAGTTTAAACATCAACAATTTACAGTTGCCGAAATTAATAAGTTAAACAATTTATATTTTGCTTCATTTTATTTGTAGGAATCCTTAAAAATATCTAAGCATTGTCTCACGTGACGGATCTCAGAGCGCCATAACGGCGTCGGCGTCGGCTTGAGCCAAATCTGCGTCACCCAGCCGAGGCAGTTCGCTCCCTGCGCATCCCTTGAAGCGCATCTTTGCATCATCTCCGACCACGACCGCCCTCTGACAGAGCAGCAGCGTAAGGCAGGAGACTACGAACAGTACGGACGGCAAAACTGCCGCCACCAAAAACTGCTTGTAGGTCGTTTCGAGGTCGAACCTTGCCACCACCATGTCGGCTCCGTCAGCGAAGAAGCAGGGAAACCTCGCTCTCGCGTTATGATCGGTGCCGTCCTTTCCATAGTCCTTCAGAAAGTCCTTGCACTCGTCTTGAAGAGTGTTAACGCACCCTTCGAGGTTGATCATGAGCCTCGTCTCGTTGGCGACCACGAGATCCATCTCAGTCGGCGCTATGCTTTTGACAGGCGTTGCGCCGAACGTGTGCAGGTAGCTCAGGTAGGTGAAATTAGTGAGATCTGTTAGTATGTGCTTTTCCAGCACGGAACCGTTGATGCAGTCGATCGCCAAAACACCCTCCGAGCTGTTGCTGATGCTGTAGCAGGACGTCATCACCACGTTGTCCTGGTCCTCGGACCAAACTTCTCGGCCCGTGTCCCGCTCGAGAGCTCTCTCGCACTGTGATAAGTACACTTTGTCGCCGCTGAGAAGTATCATGTTTTTGTTTCTCGTCGGAATGTCGACGCACCTCCTATCACAGTTGTACGGCGTTCTTATCTTTTCGCAAGTCCCTTTCGTGCAACTGAACAGACCGTCTATGTCGATGCACGTTATTTTCCCTCTTCTGCCGGAGCACTTGAGAGGAGGATCCGTGTCGCGGAAGATGCACTCGAACGCGTCCGTTATGTTTATGCACATGCCGGTCGAACAGTTAAACGTCCCCGTTAAATTTTTACACTCGTCTGCTATGCAGCGATATTTTCTAGCGTTCTCCTGATCTATCCCGTAACAGGTTTTGTTCGCGGCGTTCGTACAATTCGCAAACAGGAGTGTCGACCCGTTTCGGCGCAGGGTTACGTAAATCTGAATGCAGGCGCCCGATGTTTTACTGAGACACCACTCTCCGCAGGATCCCCACTCGCACGCGTCCTTGTTGACGGCCCGAGTGGTCGTGCACATTATCGGAGTTTCGCTTATACCGGACGCGAATGCTCTGGAGGAGGGCATGTAAATCGCGACCGTCAGATAGACCAGCGCTACGCAACTAAGAATGCACGTCATCTGACACACGCATATCGTCCCGCAGATCTTTCCATCCTGCGGTGGGATGATCGGTTCTTCGACCACTTTCTTCGGCATCTCGAACAAATTCGGAGACCTTTACGCGATAAATTACGAGCGATCACTCGCTGCGGATTTCCGCACTCATCTCGGAGCGCGAGTGTGGTTCTGCGCGAGCGGCTAGCGCGTGTTATGATTCCGTAAACGACGACTACGCTCCCACGACGGTCACCGTCCGAATGTGGCGAACGGAGGCCGGGGCTGGCACGTGCGAGGGCTGGGGCAGGGGCAGAGGCACATCGAAGGGGGAGCTGCGCGGGCGGGCGTGGCGCGCACCATCCGCAGCGCGGCGCAACGATCGATCGCATCGCGACGCCGCTCGGCGAGCGAGACGGCAGGGCGACTTACCGCGCCTTCGCCCCGACCCTATGGAGGAAGGCGCACGGCGATCTCGCGAGAAACAGGTGTAGGCGACGATTGATTCCTACGTTTATATCTTCGCTGTTGCATCATTAAACGGAAAGCCGTTATTGTGAGATTGCTATTTAAAAAGTTTGAAGATTTAATTTTTTAAGCAATATCCTTAATAATTTTAGTCTTCCTAAATAAGGTTTTTTTTGAGAAAGCTTTGATATACTGTTACCGTCCACAATATATTGTTTAAATTGTAATACCGCGATGTATTATCTTGCTATTACTGGATCACTTTTCCTTTTTTTACGCGTCCATATCTCTCATAAAATCATTAAAAATCTTTTTAATTTTAAATTTACCAATCCATTTCCTTGCGAACAAACGGATTTCAAATGATTTAAATCCTATTTTGACATTTTTAAAATATTACTAAAATGCGTTATTTATGTTATGTATTATTGTATTAAGTCGTAATAGTATGTATCATTACGTATTAGTATAATATCTTGATTTGACAGAAGCGACTAACATTATCCAAAAGTAATTCTTAAACTAGTCATACATTCATATGGGTACTATTTTTCTCGCTGTTATTTGTAAAATTACACGATCATAAAAGTTATGTTGCGACAGATATGTTTTATACGATATTTCGGTTTTGAAATGTGTTGCTTAGTGCAGAAAATATATAAGAAATCATATTTACTGTTATTATCTTTGGTGAAATAAGATAAAAATGTTAATAGATTCACTTGAAAATGGTCACAAGCTGAGCAAAATATTTCGGAATATTTGAAAAAAAAAACCAAAGATAAAGACGAGTTGCATTATTTCGTAAAAATGTGATTCAATCTCTGATAACATCGGTTTCGTTGTTTAAGTGTATGTGTAAATTTATTCTCTAATAATTATAATTTTCAGATATAAATTGAAAGCCATCGGAAAGTTTTCACGAAAGCCACATATCGTCAAAACGCAAGAACAGAAAAAACTTCTTTTACGATAAGTGTCTCATAGCATATATTTCTCACACAATTCTAAGCAAAAAGTAATTTTTGACAAAATACGAATTGTCGCTGTTAATATACATAGATATAGCTCAATATTTTGTGAGGCATTGTTAATTATTGACCACTTGTGTTGTGAGAATTTGCAGCATTTGAGTTGACGTAGCGGAGCAATGTTTGCGGTTTTGAAAAGCTGTGCTATGTACATATGTATGTGCGACGCGTTATGCTTCTGTTTGCGGAGTGAGCTTTTTTGTTTGAGTTTCCCCACCCCATACAGTTGGAGGCTCGAACCGCTCCGACTCGTTCTTGTCGAACGCGTTGTTTTATTTTTGTTGACCGACATTGTCAAACACCGAGAAAGCTTTTTCAAATATGAATACACAGTGTGATAAGTGCCCGTTTTGCTGTTCACTTGTACGCTACGCTTTTCATAGTATTAATGTATGTACATATTCGATCGGTTTGTTTTTGTAACGTGTTGAAATGGGACATCAAACGTTTTACCGATTCGCTTTTATTGTGTATTTATGTGGACATTTATAATTACAACCGTTAGTAGAAAAAAATAAACATTCTTTTGCCACAATATCTTAAAACAAAAAGTCATTTCCAATGAATTCGCCGGTAACTGTGTGGGAATGAATATTTTTAATTATATTAATGTTATTCGTACTCAATCGAAAAAAAGCAAGACTGTTCATCGGGAAAACATTTCCGTTGACAAAAAAATATTTAAATGTCACCGAATCGATTTTTACAGTGTCGTTTGTAGATTATTATCATCAGTTTATTTATACATTTTATAAAATAGCCCTGTTTACTTACATTTGTTATCGCTATGAATTGAATCACTAATGAACGGACCCGGCTTTGATTATACAATATTATATTTATATCATCGTTGTTTGGAGGTCGACACTGATGCTAAAGCTAAATCTTATATTACGTTCACTCTTTATCGTCATCTCCGTATTTTGATTTTCGTGAGAAGCACCCAGTACCCTTTAATCTAGTGTTTTCTATTATCATTCAGTGATTTTATTTATGTGGGGAACTAGTGTGTTGTTCTTCTTCTTGTTGGATGTGCATTCACCTTTTTGTAAAATGTATGTCGTTGAAATATGGATTTTATTTTTTGTTAGTCTTAAATAGTCTTTCTTATTAATTAGTCTTAAATAATTCTGACCCTAAAAGGCTGATGTACGATTTTTTTTCTTAGTTAGGATTCTAGCTGCTATGAAAGTGTAGTATAAGTTTAAGTATACCACTTTCAACGTGACACATGTTATTGTATTTACTTACCGTCACAATTCTTGGTGGAAAGGCATTTTATTTAAAAAAATAAAACACCTTTTTACTAATTTCACATTTACCGCGAGCATTATCAATTAGTGACATGAAATGATACACGGTTATTTCTAAAAAAAAGTAAGACACATCAATTGATTATTTTGCTACTAGACATAAAAAAAATGTTTTCTATCAAATACAAATATCCCATTTTTTAAATATTATATCATATTTAAAAAATACTTTAAAACTCACTATGTACTTTTAAGGTGTTCACTGTCAATACTTGGTGGAATGGCATTATATAATAATAAAAATAATAAAAGATTTTTAGTACTTTTTCCACTTAAAATTTATTTGATCAGGACTGGTTTCGCTCCTGACGAGCATTATGTTTTTTTCGATTATCCGGATTTTTCCTTATCCGAACTACCTTCATCCCCAATTAGGCCGGATAATCGAAGTTCTACTGTATAGGATATATCGTCGATGTTCAGCCAAAAAGCTTAAAGTCATAAAACCTTGTTTCGAGATATTCGACTTTTAAGATTTTCATGAAATTGAAACCTCTC
Source organism: Himalopsyche anomala (assembly GCA_031772345.1). Lineage (NCBI taxonomy): Eukaryota > Metazoa > Arthropoda > Insecta > Trichoptera > Rhyacophilidae > Himalopsyche > Himalopsyche anomala. The sequence goes on from CM062825.1 coordinate 31,950,702, forward strand.
TATTTCTACACCTAAACCTTTAATTGTTTAACTGACAATTTCATGACATTAATCAATTATTTGAGAATCCGATCTGATGATAATAAAGTTTATTTGATAGTTACAAAATTAAGTTTTTTGAAGTTATGAACAAAAAGAAAACTCGAAGTCTTTTACCTGTACACTTTTGGTGTTTTTACGGTGGTCAAAAAGTCAAATTGTCAAACTGTCAAATTTACTAAGTAATGACACAGTAATAATAACATTCATATAAATGAATTAATGTTATCACTTTTAAGGTGTTCACTGTCGATACTTGGTGGAATGGCATTATAATAAAAATAATAAAAGATTTTTAGTACTTTTTCCAATTAAAATTTATTTGATCAGGACCGGTTTCGCTCCTCACGAGCATTATCAACTGATAAGGAAAACAAATTAAACAGTGCTATTTATACAAGTTAAATTGAAATTTTGATGATTTTTTAATTGTATGTTATAGGTGTTAAGCATTTTAATTTTGTGTAATTATAATGTAATTTGTAAATCCTTTTCATTGTTAGTAATTGCTTACACCTTTTTATTTCAATTTAACTTGTATAAATAGCACTGTTTAATTTATTTTCCTTAATTTATTATGCTCGTGAGGAGCGAAACCGGTCCTGATCAAATAAATTTTAAGTGGAAAAAGTACTAAAAATATTTTATTATTTTTATTACTCACTATGTACCTTTAATTCATTCATGTTTATCGTATTTTTTTTATTGAAAATCAGTTGTATCTTATAGGAGGTCCCAACCAATTAATTATAGATAATTACTGACATTCATTTATTGTTTTTGTCATTATTTTCAAACTTTTTTCATATTTCATTTACCAAGCTACTTTCTTACGTTGTTACTTAATTTTGTATAAATAACTTTGTATTTAATATTATTTTCATCAGTTGATTATGTTTAAATATCCCTTTTCAAAAGTTTATAGCGCTCGCTACAAGCAAAACCGGTTCTGATACATAAAAATGTTGTGGAATTGAACTATATTTGTCGTAATAATTTTTTTATTAACTTAATATGTGAGAATTAGACGGTTAATATAATGTTATGTTGTTTATCTTTTATATTGGTATATGTGAGTGAGCAAACGTTCGTTTGATCATACTATTAACGATGACGTGATGTCAAAATAGCTATTAAAAATAAGAATAAGTGTATAATAAGTTGTCACGAAAACACGCCATAACAACCGATTACTATTTGCTTGGATATCTCGTAGACGTTCTGGAACCAGAACACTGGCTCGTAGAATGACGCATTTGCCGTAACATTGGCGTAGCACTTTGGGTTGGAGTATATATTATGTGTGTGCCAATAATCTGTAACTTTATTCCACGAAGAACAGGATTCTCAAATTTTGATTATATGAATATAGGTTGGAAATGATATATTTTTTTGAATAAAATCCATTTTTTCTAAAGTAATGTTTATTTTATGTAATTTTGCTATTCCTGTGTATTAAAAACTAACAATATTAAACATAACAATAAATTATGCATATTTCACTTAAAGTGATTTCAAAGTACGATCAAGCATATTGTTATCAAGAGAAATAATAAATAGAGTGTCTATTAAGCTCACTGCAGACTCGCAAAAGCTTAAATTTTGTCCTGCTCGCTTTTGTTGTGCGAGCTAACGTTATAGCAGCTTATTATAAGATTTGAATTTAAACTATAATCGCACTTTAGTGAAAATTATTTTTTGTACGAAAATTGATGCTACATCCCCTGGTGCTTCGGACTCTATAAAAATTTCGAAGAGGAAGGCGACGTGGCGGCTGGCGCGTCCGGTCGATACCCGCCATCCCCAACCTCCGTCATCCGCAACACCCCTTCGCCAGCCGACTCTCTAAATAGCTCGTGCATTCGCTCAACCCTTTCGGCTTCGCGAACGATCTATTTATAAACTGAAAGTCGGACATGTTCTGCTTATGTCGGACCCATGATCGGCAAAAAAACTTATGCGACACAATTCAGTAAATTGGGTTTTAAGCCTATAATTGTTCAATACCGCCGAAGGCATAATGACACAAATTTTAGAGCATTACCTCATTCGCCTGATTTTTTTTAAGGGCTTGTGGATTTTAGTGTTTTGACTTGCTATCGTTTGTTCAACGAGGACCCCGGCTGAGAAACGCAGATCTAGAAACTTAAAATTGTATTATATTATCAAGATAGGCGTTTTAGTTACCGCACTTAAGGAATTCCTTTATCGAACATAATTAAAAAAAACCTTTTATATATTTTTTAAATTGAAGGTTAATATTGTCTACCTATTACGGGTCGACATGTTCTCGTGTTAATTTAGCATTCATAATCAGTAATTGATTTTTTTGAAAATATTTTACGCGAAAAATATACATATTATGTATTGTATTCTCCTCTATACCGCTATAATCCATTTACAATGATAAGGATTGTTTTTTCGGACTGCAATATCTGATAATTTTTTTCGCTTAGTACTGGAAATTTTCACGGAAACACTTCGTTAGTAGAACTAAATAATAGTGTTATTCGGAAAATAAGGTTGTTCTTTATCCGCTTTATTGATCGGCGAGCTGTATAAATAGAAATCCATGAACATTCAATACAAACAAAAAGTTTTGTACTGTATGATTAATTATTTACAAATAGGTACCTTTAAAAGCGACATTTGCTTGTTGAGGACTGAAAATAATTTTCAAAAACAGTCGTGATGATTATATGTAATTCGAATTTAATTAAAGTAGGTAGATGTGAATATGAAGTTGAAATGGAGGGAAACAAGAAAGCCCGTTGTCTCATTGATTCGGTTTTGAGATACATAATATGAATAAACTATATGACTTCATTGTTATTTGTTTTAATCCATATTCACACCCAATGTGAATCATATGGCTTCCGAATAGAGATATCTCAACAGTGATTTTTTCACGAGAACTGTTGCTCAAATTTTCTTTTTCGAAGAGAGTAGAAGAGATATAAGGAATTGGCTATGATAAGACTAGTGGTTAACAAATCACTCTCGCTATGCCCCGTAACTTTAGGACTGCAAGAGAATGCCGAAAGAATTTTTAAGAGATCACAAACATCCATGTCTTCGAACAGAAATCGATTAAGCAAATGCTATTCGTACTGGGACTTGAACTCGTGAGATCCGTCACGGAAGACGACGACCTTGATCGCTGGGCCAAGCTTTAAATGTAAAGTTATCTAACGTGCTGGCTTAAAATTAATGAAACTTACAATTCACTCGAATTTGATACATGGTATCGAAAAGTTACTGTGAAAGTATTCATTTTTTTTTCAAAGGAAATCTACATATTATTTTAAAACAATACTTAATTAATAAAAACCATTTGTAAAGTTTCAGCAGTCTATTTTTAACAAAAAATTAACCTTCCGGAAACTTCTTTTTTAGAATTATTTTTTTCCACAGACAGCGGTCCTAAATTTTCAAACAATCGTCACACTAATATTGATTTTTTTTCTAGTCTCTATTCGGACACTAATTTTTATCATTTTTTGTTGTTGTTTGTCATTTGATTACTTCGACAGTAAGCATGTCAAATTCTTCAGTTTTTAAGGCGCACAAAACCCTAAGACTTATTTAAATATTCGGTACGTGTTAAGCTGCTTAACACCGACCGAACAGGCGGTCGAGCGTTTTCGGCCGATTATTCGCGAGAGCATATTGACCTAGTAAGCGTCTACAGCAGTGATTCTAACGTAAACTTTTTGTTTTGAGATGTGTTAAAAATAGAAGTTCCATTTAATAAAAAATGGATGAACTTACATGCTTATATTCAATAAAAGACGTTATTTTATATATCAATATCAACTATGAAGCTGTTGGTGGTCGCAGCAAAATCCTCTGGTTCTATAGCGATTTAGTTTATTTTTAAGTGCGTTTCTTTCGATTCAACAACACTCGTCAAACACCTGTTCTGACACGACAACGAGCGGGGACAGGCTGAAGGTTGGTGTAAATGACACTTCAGTCTTTGTATAGGTAATTCGGATATTAATTTTGTTTTTTGTCGGTCCGTTTGGATGTTATTCCCCTTGTGTTATTTCTCAGTTCAAAAACATTCGGGGATTCTATTTCAACGACAGCAAAAAACACACACTTGCGATGACAGAATTTATACTGACCAAAGATTTATTACGAAATTGCATGCTGTTTCAGTTTTAAAAAATACCTGCAAGTTATTGCTGTAGGGCAACAAAAAACATTGTGTTGTTTTGGATCTTTGTGTTAGGGATGGTTTGCTTATCATAAATAGTTTTCGAAATAAAATTTCTATTCTATCAATTTATTTACAGCTATTTCCAACGTTGCTGAGTGCGTTTTAACGTCGTTTGAAAGAAAGCGGATTTTTATTTGTTAGTGGAGAAGTTATGTTTTATAAAAACTTCACATAATGTAAAAAAAATCAGTAACTCGATGCGTTAATCATCCGACATGGCTATATACAAGACACAGGGCTTGAAATTTATCGTTAAATTTCAATTACCGGAAAACGGTAAATATTTTTTTTGCATTACCGGTAATTTACCAGTAACTGAAAATAAAAAAATACGAATTAAATTTTTAACTATCTTTTAACTAAAAACTGGGTCCTAGATTGAAACGGAAATAATTTAAAATATTTCTGAGACGTACAATGTCATACAAATACATACATCCATTTTTTTTTATGTATTTACTGATATGTGTTAATGGGTGATTAAATAACCATGTATTTGCCACGACCAGATTAGTAAGTTTCGAGAGAAGTTTATAATATTAGCATCGTATTAGTTCATCCATTGACTTATTGATGTATTTACACAAATTACTTGTACAATACATACTTCGGGTACACTTTATACGATCTCTTATTAAAATTTTACTGAAATAGCAGAACAATTGAACGTTAACTGAATTTATTTTAAAAAAAAGTATGTTTGGTCGGAAATAACAATTTTAGTAATCGAACTATAATTTAAGATTTCGACTGAAGGTGCTTGGTGGAATTTAAATATTAAATTTGAATCGTTCAAATTTAATCGAACTATACTCTCATAAAAGAAATTAATTCGTTCATCCTTAAACTGGAAGACCTGAAGTTTGTAAATATTTGTCCCACAGATGAAAACGATCGTTCTGATAAAATAATATAGTAGTCAGCTTGGCATTTCATTTTATTTGTAGGATACTACAAAAAAAAATTGCAATGAAACAAAAATAACACTACAAATACAATAAAGACTATACAGTATAACTAAATACGAAAGTTCTTATAATGGACTAATATAGCTACAGAGTGTGGTCGTTTTTGTGATGAATGTCAAATGACATCAGTATGATCAGTAACAATTACAATGTGAGTTTCAGCGTTGCGAGAGTTGAAAAACAAAACTTCACCTTATTTGTGCATATTTTCAATAATCATTCGTTATAATATGCCCAACTTTGCTAAGTTTGCAATAAAATAATTTTCGGTAATTACCGGTTATTATTGATGGCCAATTTTCGAAGACCGGTAATGTAAGCCCTAACAAGACACCATTCACCCTTACATCCTCGTGTCAATTTTTAAACAATAAGTTACAGCGATGACAATGGAGTGCCGCCGAAATTTCATATTCATAGATTGAAAATATGCATTCAAGCATATTTATTGAAAATTTAATTTCAAATATGTTTTTAATTACTTAGAAAATTATATCAGCACTATCTGCTTGTATTATGGTAAAGAAAACTGTTTTTCTTTTAGCGGTCTAATGACTTTGTCATTTAGCAATAAATACAACTATTAACAGATTTGATACACAATATTACCATTTCAAACATTGAAAACCAGAACGAATGGAAGAGCACAAGCATTGTCAAATGTGGAGTGAAGTAAACAATATCATTACATACGTTTTAATACATAAGCTAACGAAAAAAAAAGTTTTTAAAAACTACACTTAACTTTTTTGAATGCACCGTTTTTATAAAAAAAAATTTGGTGTTAAAATTATTACAAATTAATATTCTTATTATAATTCCTTTGATATTTTTCAATTTATAACATTATGTATGAAGGTATTACTTGCAAACCCGGCTTATTCCTAAGTTATTGAAACATGAACCATGAATGTAATTTAGTAGATAAAAATGAATTTTGAAAGTATTTTTGGAAATCAGTCTCAAAAATGGCTTGACAATACCTAAACTATCATTTCAAAGAAACGTAAGACTAAGAATACTTTTAAAATGTACATTGTTTTTAAAAATGAAATTCAAGATTCATTTTTTATACATTTTGGAATAAGCCGTGTTGCAAGTAATACCCTCATATTATATATTTATAGCGCTATAAATTTCGTCCTTGTTAGAAAGCGTCGTCTTTATTTTATAACGGATTGTCGTATACGCAATATGTTATGTTCGATGGGCTCGGAGCTAATTTTGTGGAAGCTCATTTAAAATATAACATAAGTTTACGCCGAACCCATCGAAAATAACATATTGGATGTTCGATTATGATTTTTTTATTCCACTTGTCTGGTACAAAAATAATCTTATCAAATTAAATTTTATATCCAATATATATTATTATTACATACATGCAATGAAATTGATTCGATTACGAATGGCATCACACACCTAATATAAGCGTCCGAAATAAATATTTCACAAAATAAATACTTTTTAAGTTTTACAAATATTATTTTATGTTTTGTTGATGGCTATTTTAAAAATATTATAAATAACTACTTATATTTATTTTTGATAGGTTCGATGGTAACTTTGTGGAAAATCGTTTTTCATATCAAATTGAATTTAATAACTTTTTCATTCCAATGATTTTGCAACATATTGTGACCAGTAATTTGGCCCTAGTAAAAAGCATTCGCAGTTTGAAGATGCTTATCAAAGAGGCGAAACATGTGTCAAAATTTTTAACACAAGCATTGAAATAACAAAGTTATTTTATATAATATGGCTACGGCACTAATAAAATGTTTGACGGTATTCTAATAATATGTTATTCAAAAGAATTTCATCTGCCGTGCGAGGCATTTAACCAATGAATTCTTAAAAACAACCTAAGCGTTAATATCTCACAACACCGTTTATGTATCAACTGTATTTACTTTCACATTTAACACTTATTCACAATTAATAAAGTACTGGCATACATATTATGCTTTCCGTTAACCCATCTCGTGAGCGCAGATCGTTGACATTCAACTTTTAGTGATTATTTGACTTACACTATTTAATTATAATTCCTACTCGATTACAAGTCGCACGAAATTATAACGTGGTATTTTTAATTGAAGTTTGTTGAATAATAGAATTGCACCTGTTTGTCAAACGAAATTTGAAAATCAAAAAAAACACCTAAGATTCGTGTACATAATATCAAAATAACCGCCATTGTTTTTGTATTTTTGCCACTATTTTCAAGATACAGCTATCGTGTTTGTTTATAGCTATACTTTTCGTATTAGTACATCAATGAAAAATAAACATTGCACAGTAATGGAATAACGGCGAGGGAGGCGACAGCCACCCGAGGCGAATACACTTAACAGGTTATTGAATTAATAATCGTTGAACCTTCCATTGCGCGACGAAGCCCTTCATCGAGCAGTTTTAAAATACATTAATTGACCTACCGTTGTATGTAAACAATCACACGTTCGAAACTAGGCGAGGGGGAGGGCCGAAGCGAACGCAACCGTCGACGCTCCTTCGGGAGTTTTCCTTCGAGCGAACCGTCGGGATGATGCCTGTCGATTGTTTAACTATCGCGTGCCACTTCGCCGTCGATGGCGTCGCAGAATCAGTTTACCGCGTCGTCAGGCGAGGATCGCCTGTGGTAGCCATGGCTCGCATCGCTATCCTTCGGCGGAGCAGCTGCGTTACTAGTGCGGCAGAGTCGGAAACTAGCGTGGCGGAGGGCGGGAGATCCGCATTGTGCGCATGTGCGGGAAAGCCGCAATATGGCCGTTGCGCGGCAATCGATAGGCCGCGAATGTTGCCGCTTTTTTCATGACGTTCTCGCGGCACACGCTGGAAGTCATCTTTCTGCATAACAAATTAGACGTCCTCGATACGTACATATCATGCGGAGAATTTTTCCGTCTTCTGTCAGATTTATATTGAATGTTTCATTCGGTCACGAAAAAGACTTGCGAATATATTTTCTTTTATGGTATTCCTTTTCACTGTACATATTGTAAAATGATAATTGATCCTCAGGCTTCTTGACTGTTGTGACATCAGAAAGTAAGGAAAGAGCGATACTCAATCATTGACCTTTCTAAAATGCGACAGACATTCAACAAGTAATTTAATTATTGAAATTCCTCACAACTCCTCTTCGATTGTCGCACCAATTGTTAACTATAAGAGATTAGCAGTCTTGGGAAAGTTGTATTGTATTCGTTCAGCAACTTTTTGGGTTCAATTTCCCAACTAACTTGACAATGTATTTCATTATAGGTAATATTGAATGCCTGCATCAGATCAAACCTTATTTCAATATATACGATAAATTTATTGCTAATTCATAATCATATTTTATGTTGTATTTTAATAATGCGCTATTTTTGTTGAATTGATGTGAAATTTTCCCTCGTTTTGTAATTTTTAAGCTAAGGGTTAGAATCAATGCTTTGTTCATATATAATCTTACAATAGAGTTAGTCTGAGGATGATTCTCAAAGAAGCGAAACAAACGCCACAATTAGTAACACCACCAGTGAAATAACAAAGCTATCAGCTTCAATTTTATATTCGGACAAAATTTGTTAGGCTACATATCGCAAAATGTTAAAAGGGTAGCAGCTGCAGAAGTCGTAGTGGTAGACACAACTTTGAGTAACCTTCAGAACGAAGAATACATGTTGAAAGCTTATTAAACAAGTCTCTACAATTTCATGGAGATTTTTTTATATGGAAAATAAGTCAAAATCTCTTGTTTTTGAGTATGTCTTCAACTTCTGACGGTTTGCAAACCGTCAGAAGTACGCAGAAGAACAGAGCTAATATGTTATAAACGTTTTAAATTAATAACCTATGTAGGTCTTCTCATGTCAAATTAACAATACTTGAACGATTACATATTTTTTTTTTTATCTAATACCTAAGTATACTTCCAAATTGTCGTTTTGAATAAAAAAAAGCTAATGCTTGCGGGGAAGAAATTATTTCTGTTCCCTAGTAGACTTATAAAAGTGTGCAGCATATTTTTACTTTCGTCTGTTGTTCGGCGTGAGTGATGTTATATAGCAGTGGTGGCGAACCTTTTTACGTGCGCGTATCGAAAATCAAAAATATTATTTAACAACTTTTCAACGTGCCGAGCAAAAAATATGGTAACCATATTAACAACAATTAAATAATATACAACTGACATGAAATCGTCCTGAATTGTTATATTGAAGAAATCTAGCTTTTTAGTTATTGAATAAATGCAGAAACTCGTTCTTTAAAAAATGTATTTTTTATTGTGAGAATCGCCCACGTGCCAGCAAATTTGTCGAACCTGGTAACTCGGGCGCGCGTGCCCTAGGTTCACCAGTCATGTGGTATAGGATGGAGGGCAGCCCCAGTTTCAGTAGTGGCGCCTAGCTGTCCCGACTGGAAAACTTCTCCAACCCGCCCATTACTCACCCCGAGTTTCACTTCTATTTACATCTCCCTTACGTGTTGTATGAGAATCACGTTTCGTGGGCTTTCGAAACTTTTTCTAATTAATATTTGAATACTAATTGATTATCTTTGATAGTCGATTGCAAATATTTTTCCAGTTATTCCAGTTCTAGGTAAGTTGAAAATTATAATAATAACAACATCTAAAGTGCCAAAGATTACTTTTTTATATGAATTAATACGACTATATAAAGGTTTAAAAAAATGATCTACCAAAACAAACTGAGGTTATAGTTTTACAATCCTCAAATACTGATATTAGTATTTTTCAATACCTTAGACACGGCCAAATAGATTTTTAATTTTCAAACATGGATATTTACTAACCCTATTCCCATAAACTACTGCGTGAGAGCAGATCAATAAATATCGTTAAATAATCATTAAATTTGTCTAGCGAGTCGAATTAAATTTAAATTTCAAAAATACGTCGTTTGAGATTTAAACTCGCTGTCGTCTAGTTGTTTAGAGCTTGCTTTACCGATCAAGCGGGTCATGGTTCGATTTCCGGTAGATCAATGTCAAAATAAGATTTTTTAAATTTTTTAATTTAAGGCCTTCGACGTAGGTGTTTGTGATGTCAATTTTTTTGAGTTAATCTTGAGTGACTTAAAAAAAACCTTTAAAAAAAATCACACGGGAAAAGGGTTTTTTCCGTGTGATTTTTCAACTGTAAAATATTTGACGCATTTGCATTGGCTGTAATGCCAAATATTTTTGAATATAAAAACCCACTTCTAAAAATCATTATGTATTGTATATATTTTGATCAATTTCAAAAAACGTCTCTCATGCGGTTCATTTTTTTGCACCCCTTGATTTATTCTCATTAATAAAAATATAGAAAGTACACACATTTTGAGTAAAGTGTTGCATTACATGACGATTTACATGTCTGAATTTTGAATTCTAAAGAATAAGCTTAAAATTTCCAAAAAAAATAATCGCAATACAGTGGAACCTCTCATAACGAGCACCTCTTATAACGAATAATTCCCACAACAAGCAAACCAGATTGTGAAAAAAATGTTCTCTTAACGAGCGATATTTCGCATAACGAGTGACGCAGAGTTTTGGAAAGATCACCTTCACATCGTTGCTTGCCTCAAGATGAATGACAAAGCGTGGGAAGGGGTTATCAAGAGGACCCTCACTTCAGCTTGTAAGAAGCTTTGGCCAAAGAGCGTTGTCGAATGTGATTTTGAGGAGTTTGAAACAGTACAACAGTAGGTTGTAATTTTGGCCAATATCATGCGACTGGAGGTGGATAACAACGATATTGATAAGCTTGTGGAAGACCACATTCAAGAGCTGACCTCGGAAGAACTTATGGAGTTGCATTATTTTTCACAGCAAGAAGTTATGGAGGACAGTTTGTTAGTGGGGGAGGAGGAAGTAGGAGAGCAATAATCTTCTGGTGCAATAAGAGAAATGCTGAAAGCATGGAAAACTGTTGCATCGTACATTGAGAAGCATCACCTTAATAAGAAGGTGGCTAGTAAAAAAGAATAAATTATTTGTCCTAACTAATAAACTAGTCATTTTTTTAATTGTTTTTTGCAAATCGAAATCGCATTACAGGTTGTTACGCTCCATAACAATTTATTAGTATGTAATTTTATTTGAATAAACGTTAAAAATTTAAAAAAAGATGTTTTCCGTCATGGAACGCATTATTGTATTTTACATTGTTTTATATGGGAAAAATTGTTTCGCCTAACGAGTAAGATTCTGGAACGAATTAAACTAGTAATGAGAGGTTCTACTGTATTTTTTTAATGGTATAAATCTAACATGTATATGTAAATACTTCCAACAAAAAAACTTTTGATGCGGCTCATTAGAAAAGTTGTGCATTCCTGTTTTATTGTTATATGATTCCCACCATCAACTGTTCGCATCATTCAAAATAAATCCATATCAACGTCAATGTATTTAAAATACCTTCTGGGCTTAACGGTTTAATCTAATTTTCTTTTCATATGTATACAATACTAACTGTTTACTTGCTCTCAGCTTAAATTTACCTCTGCTTTTCAATGAAGATGCCGAAAGACGAGCCACCGGTCTAACGAAAGCTTACAAATTTTAAACGATGTCAATTTTATATTTGAGTTTTATCAAACACCGCCAATCGTTATTTAATTGATTGCAGTATATATAAAATCTCATTGTTGTTATTTTGTATGACTATATTTTATATTGCTAGATTTTAATAACGATATATTTAAAACGAATCGAACACTGGTCGATAGCAACATAAATGAGTATAGATAATAATTAAGTCTCTGGTCGCTCCTTTCATTTATTCGTCATGGTCATGTTTATTTACACAATCAATTTTAATAACACAACAAATTGTAATGCTTAATCATGACGAATTGTTATAAATAATAAATAATGTTAGGGTTAGCTGACTTCTCGTTTTTGTATGGAGTATCAGAAGAATGCCGACCCGAACCAGACGCCCTGTGGTGCATACGACCTCCTCACTTTTCCGAATGTATTATATAAAGAAAGGCGTTTCGGTCAATAAATTGTATTTTTAATAAAGTGGCATATTAATATGTCAATTTCAATACGGGACATGTAATTTCTTATGCAAGTTTTTTTACCATTCAAGTATTCTCCACATAATCAACCCACTTGACTGCATATAGCTGGCTTCATTCAAGATTCATATTTTCGCATTTTGCAGATGCAAATGCTAGCTCACAGGCCTTGGATGCTCTCACAAAATCTATTTCAAGCGGCTCAATAGCTGTTGTCGAATTAATAGCAGCCAATTTATCAAAGTTTTGATCGGGCACTTATTTTTCTGTACTAAAGAAATGAGAAAATTCAAAGAAAAAATAATGAGCTGACACATAAGGAAAAAATCTATTTTTTTCTTTTACGTGTTATTTTTTAATCACTGCGATAGACGCTTCAGTTAAAATGTGAGTTGATTTGGCGATAAGCATATTTTTTTAAATTATGCACCCTTCCGTTTTATGAAAAGATAAATTACTAATCTTTTATAAAAAAAATATTTCTTGGTCATTACCATGATTATTATTATTTTGTAATTGAATAAAATTGTTTTGAGCGTCGAGTTTTTTCGGCTGTAAAAATTTTACTGATTTTTTTACTAATGTAACCATTCTCAGCCACTCATATTTGATTACAAAACACAATGTTGTGTACCTTTATTTTATTAAAAATAAATATGATCATTCATGTTTTGATGTAGCATTTTAGCTCTTTCGTCTCTGACCAGTTTTAAATATTATAATTTACCGAGCTCACTCGTGAACAAAATGTATAAATGATTGTAATCACACTCTATTATATGTTCCAGCGACAACATACAATTTCTTTGGAAATTCTTATCTGAAATAGATCCTAACATGATACTTCTTACTCCACGTCATATCGTCGGTGTTCAGCCAAAAAGCTGTAAGTCCAAAAAAGGATGTTTTGAGTTATGAATGCAGAACGATAGATTAAAACATTCTCTATCACATGAAAAAAGAAACACACCTAGATTCCAATAATTTATTTTGTTATTTAAAAAAAGTAACACGACCTAAGTCAATTCTGTTGACAGTTAGGACTGGTAGAAAGCTTCAACTTACTTGAAGCTTTTTAGCTGTACAGATTTTGGTGAATTGTTGTATATTCCGTTGACTTAATGTTTATGGTCGAGTTACGTTGACAGTTCGCTCTCTTGTTTTATCCTATGTTTTGAATTTAGTTGTATTTTATATCATTATTTATATACCATGTACCAAATTACGTCGAAATAAAATAGTTTTTGTGGGAGCTGTCGATTAAAATAAGAATAAATGTAAAAGGTAAGTCATTTAATTTAACATAACCTCATAATGACGTTTGCTTCACAATTGATTGTTTTTCTATTGACACTGCGTTCCTTTGTTGTAATTACTAGTAATTTGAATGACATTGTTAACAGCGTACGTTTATTTTATATTCCAGATGAAAAATCTAGTGATGTGAATACCAATCCCTTGGATAACTCTACTATACCATTTAACGAAGAAAACAAAAATTCCGAAAGGCATGCATGACACAAGTGGAATATAGGAAGTGTATTAATCCATCATACATTATAGTGAAGCAGGTTTGTACCACAATACTTTGATTCATCCCTCTATTATTGGTTAAGCATTGGTATAGCCTCAGGAAGATTCCAGTAATATGAAGAAATATGAAGTTAACCCTTGCATACATCTTTATGGTAACGTTATTGATGTTTATGAATATAATTCCAGAAATTTGACTGAAAAACATCACGGTGATTTGGAGAATGTAATACCACGACTCATGAGATATGGACGAAGTACTATAGGTTAACTGACCAAATAAGAGTGATATTGGTAAACACTTTACTTTAATTCACACTATTTGACTATTATTATATCAACACCTATTCAATCTATCTCATTCAACTCTTCATATTTGTCTTTGGATGCTGGATACACCAAAGGACTGTTCTAGTTATGATCTCTTGGTCTCTAGTTGTTCTTTGTCTTCACCAATGATGATTATCATTAATTCTTACTCACTGTTCCGTCCAGTTTATAATAATCTCATGTCTCCATTTTTATAAATTTCTGTATTTAATATGTTCGAATGTTGCCTATGCTTATGCAATATTATCTTATTTTAAGATAAATAATTACTCACAAAATACAAAAAGTAAACTATAATTTACTGCAACTTAAATCAAATTGAATAGCATAACATTTAATTTAGGATGTCGGTTGAATTGCTTGATGTAATTTCAATATCAGATTTGAACGTTTTAAATTTAATGCTGTGCTTATTTTGTTATTTTACAGAAATCATTCAACAAGAAATTAATGAGGATATGGCAAACAGTCCAATCATGGCTCTATTTCATTCACTCGTTACAGAAAATAACAACATTATAGTACAAGTAATTGCACCCCGACCTTAACGTTTGAATAAACGTAAACCTGTAGGATGGAAATGCAATGTACAAAAAAAGAAGATAAATAAAAGCTTATCTTATGAAAACAAAAGTGGAGTTGTGAAATCTGCAAAACTACCTAAAATATTTGATTGCTCTATGTAGGATTTCATAGATTTCTTTTTAATTATTAACTTGATGGAGTATTTCTACATAACATATTATGTGTATTTAATTCTAGCATAAAAGTGTCTACCTGTCTGCCTTACATAAGTAACTTTAATAAAAAAAATGTGGAATTGATACAAAAAAATGTTTTATTTTTTGAGAGACAATTGTTTTTCATAATGAGAATTTTAATTTGAATTCCATCACATATACTATCAGTCATCTATATATTAATACTCGATAATGTCCGAATGATTGCATGATTGTCCGCGATTTCCCCTCCCCCTGCCCCTTCCCCCTCCCTCCTCCCAGCTCCGCTGACGCAATATTTTTATTCATACTAAAGACATATTTTCCCAATACACTGGTTTATTATTTGACGAAACAAATCATATCGCTGAAAATTCTCATACAAAAAAACGCCGCGATCGTGGATCGAACTCAGATCTCTGGATTACCAGTCGAGCTCTCTATCAACTGAGCTAACGTCATAATTATCAAGGCGATAAAAATAGTGTATATAAATTAAAATTTGAAAATGGAACGATATTTGTGATTCACAAACTGACTTCGATTGTTTGTATTCAAGATTGTGACGTCTGTCAAATATGAATGTGGTATATTTTACATAATATAGTTTCGACAGTTAAATGCAAATATTCCATGTGTGTCATATGCTGACGGCTATTAAATATTTTACTTTTTAACAGAGGGTATTTAGAATTTATCCCGATAATTTAAAAGTTTTGTATCTTTTGTTTTAAATAACGAGTAAACGAGTCTATGCTTTGGACAAGGTAAATTTATGCTCAAATACAAATATAAATAAAGTAAGCGAAATAGTTTGATAGAGCGCCCGGCTGGTAACCTGTGGAAGCTGGTTCGAATCTAGCCTAGAGCGCTTTTTTTTGGGTTTATAACATTTTTTTTTTTGAAAACTTTCTTTTTAAATCACAGTACATCTTGATCGTATGAAAATAAATGCTACCAAAATAACAAAATCCGATTGACTAGCGAAATATGTTTTTCAAAAAATAAATATAAGACGCAATTATTTCAAGATTTGTTTTTAATCTAGGTACATATGTGGTAAAGTTAGTTGTTGGCGAAAGCATAATGTGTAATAAAATAACTTCAGTAAAAATCATTACATATATTTAAAAAAAACAATTTCTGTTTGGAGAATCAGTCAACATTTTGATAATTTTGTTTTGATAAAATGTGCAATTAATTTATACCATTTT